>JAQGBT010002922.1:0-21779 GCA_034698585.1 Disparrhopalites patrizii | reverse complement strand
AAAAATTGACATTTGGATTCCGATACTTTATTGATATTCGAAAATTCCTTCATTGCGCTGTAAATTCACGCCTTCGAGCAAGTTTTTTTTTGAAAAATCAAGGTATTGTAACACTAATTTTTTCAATTGGTAGTAATATCACTATTTTGTCCGTAAAAGCATCGAATTTGTGCCAAATTAGAGTTGCGGAGTCAACTTATAATTTTGTGTATTGATTTTGAGTTCATGTTAGTTACAAATTATGCCAGATTGCATTACAAATATGTAAATTTTTAAAAGTATTCGAAAATTATTTGAATACGTATGTCTGAGTATTTGCATAAAATTGCATTGGAATTATAATTCATATTTTAGACATCCGAAATTTAAATTTGTATTCATAATTATGAAAAACGCGTATTTTAATTCGAATTTTAATCCATATTTTTTCGGATGTCATTCCTTGATATGTACTATAGTACATGTACGAAATGCGGAAAAAATAATGCTGCTATATAGACATGTTGTTATAAAGAGACTTGTTGTACAGAGAGATTCCACTGTATTGCAGCTTTGGGGAATAAAATCCTTATTACAGCCATTAAAACTAAAGTTTCTTATTGTTTTATTTGTTGCTCAAGTTTCTTAAAAGATGTTTTTGGTGTGAATTTTTTAAAATTAAATTTATTTCATCATCTGCTGAGCGTGATTTCAAATTAAACTTCATAACCAATTTAGAATTTGAACTAAATTTTACGCGGGATAAATTAAATAAGAATAAGAATTTAATAAAAATTAAAATCTCAGTGGACAGGTTGACACCTGAAATTGAATTGGAATCTTAATTTTAATTGAATTTTAATTATAATTCATCTAAAAAAAGAATTATTGCAGAATGAGTCGAATTGTTGCGTGAAATAAAACCGCGTTTTGTCAAGTTCATCTTTGAACTTCTGCGAAACTCTATAGCCATAACAAAAGTCCAAGGAATTTGGCAGAAGCATAAAAATTTTTGTCTTCTGTATTTTTGCCTCGGATTTAATTTGTGGTCACAGCTTCCTCCATAGTATAATAGTAAGTATCCCGCCATAATAGTAAAACCAGCCTCTGTTAATGAAACTTCTTGTTTGTTAATATTTCCACTTTTTTTCATCATTCCAACAATATCCTCGAGATCCATACAAAAGTTCAGTAGACAATTGACGTTTTCTCTCTCAAAAAAGAAGAGGTTTTTGACTCCCCAAAAGAACCCATATCTTGTTTCCCTGTCCCTTTTATATTTTTGCCGCATCCTCAAATATTCATGAAGAACAACAAAAATACAAAATATTTATACAAGCCTTTGTACACACATTCATTTTCTATACATAAATTTCATCAACTTGTCCTTTCCACACGAGACTTTTTTTTTCTGTACAAAAAATAAAGACAAAACTCCTACAGGGAATCAACTTTTCCTGAGGAGCTCATATAAGACCAATAAGCTTCTAGGCAATATGATGGTGCGTACACAAAAAAAAATCCAAGGCAGAGCAAGTTCTCGGAATACATTTTTCCCTGAAAAAGCTTGTAAATTCAATGGGGTTTCCTAAAGAACAAGAATATCCCCTGGTACAGCTCCCAGGAGGATGGGAGGGAAATGTGAGCATGGAGTGGACCATTGGGTACAATATTTATAAACGGCAACAACAGCAGAGACAAGACCAATTGTCTTCGGGTTATTCCCTCTCTGAGTCCAAAAAAAAAAACGGTGGTTGTACAGTCCGTTCTTCCTCTTAGCTTTGGCTTGCCGGAGCGAAAAAAAAATCTTTGCAACGCAAGTTCGAAAAATAAGAATGCTTTAATGTGAAAGCAAATATACACAAAAACTTGCGGATAAAAATGTCAGATTAAGGGGCAAAACACAAAAATTATATTTTTGGTGTAAACCCAAGCTTATATACACAGTCGATTCTCTCTATAACGACATCTCTTACAACGGATCTCTCTCCATAACGGTGGGAAAAAATGCTCCCCTCAGAAACTACCCAATTGTAATGGCCATTTATCTATAACGGTTTTTTGCTATAATGAGGACACTTTTCTTATTTAAGGACAACCGTTATAGCGAGTCGACTCTATTTTGACAAAAATGGTCTCAAATAGGAGGTTCGGCCAATTTTATATGGTTGTTGGGCATATTGCATTGTTGCTCTCATTTCTCTCTATGGAGGCATTTGATTATACAGTCCCCTGGAATCCTATAGAGAGCTTTATCACGTATAAACGACTTCCTTTATATATCAACACTTGATATAAATGCATTTTGCCTATAACAGCCGTGTTATTCCTTCCAAATACCCCACATTTATTTCAATATAACTTTTTGTTGTTGTAACATAATTTACCCCACAATCTAATACAATAGTCTCTCCCTATAACGGGCTCCCTTATAGCGGTTTGCTCTATGTCATGGCGACGGAAATTGCTCCTTTCAAAAACTTTCTCCGGCTGTTAACATAGAAATGTCTGTTCTTTATAACGGTATTTATTTATAACCAGGAAAATTTACTGATTTAAGGGGAACGGTTATAGAGAGAGTCAACTGTAGATGCATGTAACTCTTGAGCATAATTTTTACTTTATATATATATGCATATAGTCAGCTCTCGTTATAATAAACCTCCGTATAATGATGGTCAGGAATCTCCCGAAAGATTTACGATGAAAAAATCGTTCTCTATAACGGTTATTTAATAACCGGTTATTTAATAACGGATTTTCCTCTATAAAACGCGGAAGTTTTGAATCTCCCACCATTGGGCTCTCTCTCTGGAACAGCCATGACGAGAAGAGTCTCTCTATAACAACACTGAAGGGAAGATCAGTAAATATTATTACCGGGAAATGTTGTTAATATCGAACACAAAATATGTACATTACATTTGCAAGTAAGGGCCGAAAAAATATTGTTGTTATAAAGAAATGCTGTTCTCAAGAGACTTGTTAAGGAGAAACTCCCCTGTATACAAAAGACTGGAAAGTTAATATTGTCGGAAAATGCTGTTATAAGCAGAGTTACTACATCTACATCTACTACATCTACTACTACATCTACTACATTTCTATATTCATAATATAGAAATTAGAAATTGCCCACTGTAGCGTTATTAGGCCATACATTTGCACGCTTAACAATCTACAACGGTTGTTTTGCTATGACGGTTTTCTATATAATTTCCATTATCCGTTTAACCCTATATCGGCTTTGTATTATTCTCTGGGTATCGGTTTCCTCTATAACGGTTAAATGGAGCTGCTCCTTGCTACGCCAGTATGTATACAGAAAATCGACTCTAATTAGTTCCAAATCAAATGTATGTTTTATTTGTGCCAGAAATATTTTTGCCTCTTTGAATATCTTCAAAAGCTTTAAAAATCCATGTGAACAGTTATATTGCAGGGCAAGATTGCAAGTTTAAAGGGGGCTTGATACAACTGGAGTTGACTGTACATAGTCACTAACAGGGCCAGAAACTCTCATCTCTCTACTTATGATATGACACTCCAAATAAACTCCTCCAAACTCGCATCTACAAAGGGATGCGTTAGCTAAAGTAGCAAAAACAATAGTGGCAAGGGAGATGCAAGCCGTAAAATCATGCATGTTCCTCTTAATAAGTAGCCATACGCACGTGGTTTCCTTTTTCTGCCGTCTCTCTCTCTCTCTCTCTCTCTCTCTCTCTTTCATCTCTTCTCAATCTCTCATTCTAGCCGCGTATGTTCATCTTCCCTCCTTTCAGCTTTTTATCCCAAGCCGCCCCAACTCCTTCAAGCCCAGTGTGTGAGTGTCTGCGAAGGAGAAAGCACATCTGTAAAGAGCTACTAACCTACCAGAACCTGGTGCAATACTTTACATAAGCCATTGAAAAAATAATCTCTCATTACAGTGCCATTTACCAATTCAATTCACAAATTTCTAAAAAAAAATCCAAAAAAACATTAGTACACTATAACTATCTGGATAAATAAGTCAACACGATATTCACCAATGAACAGCGGGTTTTATACAGCGGGTTTTGCATACATTGCCTACCAAAAATGGGAATTATTTACCCAAAATTAACCCACAATGTTGCATTCATCTCTACATTCCTCCCCGATTTTCCGTTGGATAAAGTCCTGTTATGAAATTTCTTGGGGGAACTTTCGGAAGACGTCTTATCGAAAGAATTAGTTACCTTTACTCCTTTGGAACTGGAATTAATTCCTCAAACATATACAGTGTGTATAACGCCCTATTCCTCGTAAAAAAGATTAGAAATTTTGGAAATCTCCAGGAATTTTTTGATTGGTTGGGAACGTTCAAAGCAAAAATGTGGGGGGATTTGCGTAAAAAGACAACAATTTCTCTTTAGGGACGTTGCTCAAAATGTAAAACGTGTGTAAAGTCCACTTCCTCGCAGATTTTAAGACACAATTCACTTCCATGAACATTTTTGGATAAAACCCTCTTCTAATCAGATTTCTGGATAAACCCCTCTTATCGGATTTCTTGATAAAATCCTCTTCCTCGAAAATTTCTGGAAAAAAACTCTTTTTATCAAATTTGTGAGTAAAAACATATTCCATGCAGATTTCTGGATAAAACCCTCTTCCTACCAGATTCCTGGATAAAACCATCTTCTGACCAGATTTCTGGATAAAATCCCTCTTCCTATCAAATTTCTGAATAAAATCATCTTCCACACACATTTCCTGATAAAATCCTCTTCTTACCAGATTTCTGGACAAAACCCCTTTTTTATCAAATTTCGGCATAAACTCATCTTCCACGCAGATTTCTGCATAAAATCCCTCTCCCAATCAGATTTCCGGACAAAACCCTCTTCCCCGCAGATTCCTCTACAAAACTCTCCTCCCCGAATCTCCATGTAGTGTCAAAAAATGTGGTTCATTCATATCGTGGGTGGTTTCCCGAATAAATAAAAAACCCAGTTCAAAAAAGTGCAAAAAACCCCCTTTAAAAAAATAATGTCAAGACCCACCAAATTTGGGTCCGGTGGTGGCGTGGGCGGCGTCCGAAAATCCCTGGACCGCTCCCTCCCTCCCAGTGTGGGTCATCAGCATCTGGACAATTTGGAGGAGGAGGACGAAGAGGAGGAAATCCCACCCCCGATGGTGGGGGGTGGGTATAATAATAATAGCCCCCATAACAGCGACTACCCTCCCACTCCCCCAAAAAGTCATTCACTGCTCCAAGGGAAAAATTGTGCTGACAACCCAAGTTGTAGCCAAAGTCATTGTAGGGGCAGTAGTAGCAGTAGTAGTAGTAGTACTACCAATGGGAACAGCACAGGCCCAAGTGGAATGAGCCTCCTCCTGCATAAAAATTGGAGAGGAAACGGTCAATTTCCTTGTGATGACGACGAGGCTGGCGTACGAGGCCATTACCGTAATGATGAGCCTCCTCGCTCATATCCCACCGCCATGACGTCGTCCACCAGCTGCACTCAACATCCTCATTCCATGTCAACAACATCATCCTCTCCATACGTCCTCTCCTCCTCATCCTTTTCTCATCATCCTCATCATCATGACCTGGACCAGGAGGAGGAGGATGAGGATGAGGAGGATGAAGAAGAACCCCCAGAAAAGGGGCTTTTACTCCTAGACGAATTCTCCATTGACTTACCCAGCGATTCCCTCCCCTCCGGCTTTGTGGATGTGGAGGGGAATATTGTGGGGATGGTGAGATTTGGGGAGGAGGGGGAGGAGGATGATCTGGGAGATGAGGAGGGGGATGACTTATTGAGTAAAGGTGATAATCGGGAGGATTATGGTGGGGGAGGTGGAGGGAGAGGAGGGAAACGAAAATCTTTTGGAGGCCCCCCAAAAGGAGGGAAGGATTCCAGGCGACAAGGGAGCTTTTCCTCCGCCACGGAGGAGGAACGGAGGAAATTGAGTGCCATTTCCAATGGAGGCGCCCGGGTTTTTACTCATGGCCGGGGCTATCACTTGCACAATCACCAGGGTGTGGGGAGGGATAATAGTACTAGTGCCCAGTCCAATACTAGCACTAGTACTATCACCCAACATTATTACCCGGAGGGTGGCTGGGGCTGTGTCATCCTTATTACGGCCATACTGTCCCACCTCCTCATGTGTGGCCTCAATCTCTCTGCTGGACTCATGATCTGGGCCATCGTGGGTCGCTTTGGCCGGGAGGTGAAGAGTGAAGCAGGTTCGTCTGTTTTGATCTCGACTTGATTCGTAGTTATACTTCGTGGGCGACGGATTTGAATGAGATGCAATGTGCAATAATTAGCAGTAAAACAATTCCCAATTACTGTATTAAAAATATATATACGTTAGGAAGGTACATCTTTAGCACAGCAAGTGCTTTTCTGCCGCCGAAAATACTTCCAAGGGAATTTCCAGATGGTGATCTGGAAATTCCCTCATAAAGCTTGTTAACTATATACCCAGCAAAATAACTACAGTTTGCTATTGCAATTACTGTTGTATAAATTTCTAGTTATGTTGTGATAATCATAACATAACTCTACATAGAAATAACTAGAAATCAACATGGAAATTGCTCTAATATTATTATCGGTTAATTTAATTTAATATTAATTATTCACTTCTCAAATCCTTCTTAGTGACATGAATGAGATAGCTTCGAGAATTACAGTGGAGTCTCTCTATAACAAGTCTCTTTATAACAACATTTTTCTATAAATACATTATTTTTTCCGCCCTTACATATTTAATGTTCTATATAACAACATTTCCCAGTAATAATATTTTTCGCCATTCCCTTCGGTGATGTTATATAGAGACTCCACTGTATGACAGTTCATATGAACAATATGAGAGTAGCATAATAATATTTATTCATTCATATTGGTTATTCTTTGAATCAGCTGCACTACACTCAGAACTGAGTAGAACGTTCCTCAATAAATATAACTTTATATAGACGCGTAAAGTATCTTGGATTATTCTTAATCCGTTTATTAAGGGCAAATCCAGTTTGAGGTATGCACAAATCATACATTTTTAAAGCATAAAAGCATAGCTTTCCATTAAAGCATAGTTTATTATCAATGTTTTATTGGTAAAAAATTACATGTTTTTGCCGGGAAAAACTATGCGCTTGTAATTATGCTGTATTTAAACATTTGTGCTTTTTCTTTCAGAATTATGCTTTTCGCTAAAATTATCCTTTTATTGTTTCAATTTCGGTTTTTTTGATAGATTTCAAGAAAACAGGCTGATGTTTAGCTTAAAATCCACAAATTCCTCTTTTTTATTCTAATAATGCTTTCATATAGCTTTGTATAGCTATGCATAATGCTTTATTTGTTTGTAAATATTGGGTTTGGTGCTTCCAAAATTAATTTACACTGGGACAAAATGATCTATGTAAAACGAAGTTTTTTGATTGTCTTTTATTCTGTTGGCTTGTTCTATTGTTCTACTTGTATCAACATAAAACTATGAGTCTTTTCTAAAATTATATAGAAAGAACATGATTGCTGACTTCAGTTGAAATTGCAATTATGCTCACGAGTTTTAGTCTGATCAACTTTGATTACATTGCTGGGTCAATGCATTCAATTACGTTTACAGAATAACGAGTATGGTATCATTAAACTTGATTAAACGTACATAGCAATTGCAGTTATTTCAACTTAATTTTTCAGCTACAGAGTTCAAATTTTATCCGAGAACCGACTTTAAAAAATACATTTCAAATCCTATGCGTAAACTTTCGAATCTAGAACTGGCTGAAATATTCCTTCAATGTCTACAGACAATTTATTTAAACTCAAACCTATCAATTTTTAATACGAATTTCATTCTCATTCGATTTAATTTATAAATTTCTGTTCAAAATAGAATCCGGCTTAAATGTTTCAAGATTTTCAGCTATTTTTTCCACTATTTTCAACTTCATTTTCGGGATAGTTATCCTCCCATTTCAGCGCATTTTCATGGTATGTAATCCTTTGTGCTGGTTTTTCTTTTTTTCGGCCTCCTAATGCCCCATCATCTCCTGCGTCCTTCCAGGGCAGAGTTCATTTTCGCGGGGGACTCCACAAAGTCATAACAATAATGGGGAATAGAAAGAGAAGAAAAAACGGAGGCGCAATTGCTCCACTTATAAATCGTTTGTAGGTCCCCTGTAAAAAGCATCACAAATCAAATTTTCACACACAAACACTCGGAAAGAAGGGGAAAAAGTGATGGGGACGATGATGGTTCGGATTTTCTTTGGGGGGAAGTAATATGTCCGTATTATTAGTATTATGGGAAAGGAGGGAGAGAAAGATAGAGGGAGAAAAAACCAGGAAAAGTGGAACCCCGGGGATAATTCCCATTACGTGAGGAGTGGGACACTTATTACGGGGAAATTATGTGGTAGAGAGTTCACTTTTTGCTCCACAGGAATTGGACATGTTTGTATGTATGTCTTTGCCCATGTATTTTCCTGTGGTTTAGTAATAAAAATAGAACTGGAGGGACAGACGACATTCGATTTGACAAAATAAAGCCATTACATTACATGCACCACTAACTCTTGTAAATAAAACCCTACTTTCTCCTTCTCTCTCCCTCTTTTTCTCTCGCCCTCTTCCTTTTTGGTTTATTTCCTCTTCCATTTTGGCTTTTTGTATCTTCCTCTCCCCTTTTTGGACTTCCTTTTTATGCTCGCCTCTCTCCCTCTCTCTCTCGCTCTTTGACCCACTTTGCTTTCTTCTCTTACTTTATTCCCTATGTTGCATCTCTTTCCCTCTATTCTCTAATTTTTCTCATTTTGCTATATTTTCCTCTCTCTCCCTCTACCAGCTCGTTTACTTGCAATATCCCGGTACTTCCTCTCTTTCCTGAAATCTTTCCTTGGTTGTCTGTGTTTAACTTCTTGTCGATGCTATTCTTCCAATCTTCCTTTTTATCTTTTTGGAAATTTGTCTCCTTATTTCATTTTTATTAACTCCGATGTTTCTTCTCGTTTTCATGTGTCTGTCCCTCGCTGGCTTTTTTGCTTTCTCCGTTGCTCTCATTTATTTTCTCTCTCTTATTTTTTCTTGCTCTCATTAAATTTTCTCTCTCTTACTTTTTCTCACTTTCTCTCTTCTGTTTTCTTTCTCTTATTTTTTCTCGCGTTCGCTCTTCTGTTTTCTCTCTGATTTTTTCTCGCGTTCTCTCTTCTGTTTTCTCTCTCTTATTTTCTCTCTCTCTCTTTCTCTTTCTAACTTTTTTTATTTTCTCTTTATCTATCTTTTATGTACTTTTTTTGTATTATTTTTTCTTTCTCTGTTTTGTTGTTTCTTTCTCTCTCATTGATTTTCTCTCCCGTTTATTTTCCTTTCTCTCACTTATTTTCCCTTTTTTTATTTTCTACCTCTCTCATTTGTTTGTTTTCCTTTCACTCTTCTGCTGTCTCTCTTATGTTTCTATTTCAACTTCTCTCTTTTATTTTCAATCCCGTCGAGTTTTCTCGCGTTCTCCCCTCTGCTATCTCTCTTTTAGTTTCCCTCTCGATTTGTCTTTTATTGTCTCTCTTTTTTTAATTTTTCTCGCTTTCTCTCTTCTGTTGCCTCTCTCTTTTAGTCTTTTAGTTTCTCTCTCATCTTCTCTCTCTTATTTTCTCTCTCGCCTCTCTCGCTTGTATTCTCTGTCGCTTTAATTTTTTTTCTTCTGAGCTCTTCTTGATCTCACGCGCTTCCTCCCTTTTGTCCTCAGTTCGAATTCTGTTTTCCCTCTAATTTGTTCGATTTTCTTTTTCTTGTCTTGGGTTTTGTGAGTCGAAATTGTGACCCTTCCTGTTTTCTTTGTGTACCTCTTTATATTTCTTTCCTTCTGTACTTGCTGTTTGCCGTTGTTTATCTGCATTTACAGTGGAGTCTCTTTATAAGAACATTCTATATAGCAGCATAGCGTTATAAAATTGTTATAACGTCAGAAAATTCACGCTGCTGGTATATAGAAAGCATGCTAAAATTGTAAAACAGCATTAGCCCAAAATTTCGTTATAACACCAAAATGTCTGGTTCCGTTGGATGTTGTTATAACATGACTCCAATGTAGTGTTCTGATTCCGATTCTTTTTCGTTGACTCCTATTTCTTTATATCTCTGTCGCATTTTCTATCTCTCTCATTTCCTTTCATCTTCTGCTTTTCTCTGTCTTGAGTGGCTTTCCTTTTTTTACTTCCCTTTCTCCGTCTCTCCTGAGTTCATTTTATTTCTTAGTTCATCTTCGATCTATCTGCTCTCTTCTTCTCTCTTTCTCTCTCTCTCTCTCTCTCTCTCTCTCTCTCTCTCTCCCTCTCTCTCTCCGATTCTCCGATTTAATCCACCCTAACATACGAGGTCATTACTCAGGTTCCTAACCCCCACGTTATGTGCTCAGGAAAGTCTTATTGGTAGAGATTACTGCTTGGACGGTGTAACACAAATACGCCACTGAAAGGACTACGAAAAGACTTTTTGTATATGTATAGATACATTTGTGTGTGGTTTCCAATTGGGATCTCTCTGCAATGAGGAAGTGCACCATTTTCTCCTCTTCTCATCTTGATCCCTCCGTCTGTGTGTACTTACGTATAAGTTCTCTGAGGTACACAGACGATATTGTGAGAAAGAATCGGGAGATTTTTCGGTTTTGGGTTTGCACATATATAACATAAGGATTAGCATTTTATTTTTTCTTATACAAGAGAGAGAGAGAGAGAGAGAGAGAGAGATTTGATGAATGACAGCAAGGACTGTTCCATTTATTTAACCCCAACTGTTACGAGTACTTAGTCACTCCTTAGATAAACTCAGGAGCAAGATCGACTATGAAACACTCTCTCTTTTCATATTTTTGGGGATTTGTTTTCTTTAATATTTTAGTTTAAAGGGGGAATTTCATCGCCACTTAGTTTAAAGTACACGGTATTTTTTTTAGGGAGATAAAACATCACCACTTGCTCAAAAATTATGTGTCAAGATGACTCTTGACATTTTCATTTGGCTCTGGATTAGCGAGGATTTTCGTGAGTGAAAGAGAGACAGAGACAGAGATTTCTTGGGCAATTACATGTGCAATGTAAATGGCGGATTTGTTCTCATTTGTGGAATGAGAAGTGACGGAGATGATTTCATCTTTAGAATAATCCCAACACCTCCTTTTCCCTTTCAAGATACGTCTGGAAATGGACGGTGACAAAAAATGATATTCAGTCATATTCAGAGAATTTGCAAGTGCGTAAAATTTACGTTACGATGCGAAATATTGCAGATCTAGTACAAGGATTTCCTAAAATCCCATTAATCCCGTAAGAAGTTACTAATATACGTATTTTAAATCAAATTAGAAAATTCCCTCGTTTGTGTCACCGTTATTTTTGCTTCCCCCTTCAATTTTCTCGTGAAGAAAAGAAATCCCACAATTTACTTGTTTTTCTGAGTGCCCCCATGTAAAATGGCAACATTTTTTTTTGCCATTGAAATGGCTATTAAAAATCCTTCATATTATTATCGTGGTCCCTGAACTTGGGAATGATTCCCAAGAACTCGTTCTAATAATTGATATGATTGGGAAAAAATTAAAACAAGAATTAAATTATAGCCTATGCTCCTGGTGTATCAATGGGTTTAGAGCTTTAAAAAAAATGCGAGGGTTAGGTATAATAATAATACAAAAGGGCAGTACAGGTGTGGCCCGCCTCCTCCTTGTAGTAGTAACACACATTGTGTGCAGATGAAGATGGATGATTAGAGAATGGCCCTTTTTATCGTCTCTTCTTCTTTGGGTATTAATAATTACATTAATCCCAACCTCCTGTCCGTCATTTGATTGTCTTAGGGAATGAATGCAGGTACTAGGTACCTATGTATGTATGAATATGTATGATATGTCTATAGTTGTATAGTGTAGATATGCATACTACACACGCATGTTCAAACACATACCTACGTTGCATCCATTTCATTAGAGCAGATTCAGCACATTCGAGAGGGAAGACATCAAACCTGACCCGAGCAACCGCTACTTAAGTAATTAAAGTGGACCATTTCAGGATGTGCGTATACAACGAGGTACAGTCGACTCTCTCTATAACAGTCTCCTGTATAACAGTACTCTCATTATAACAGCAGCAAAAAATGCTCCCCTCGAAAACTTTCTCCATTTGTTAACATAGAAATGTCTGTTCTCTATAACAGTTTTTCGCTATAACAAGCAAAATGTGATGCCTTATAGGATGCTGTTATAGCGACAGTCGACTGTAGGGAATGGAAAGGACAGAGAAATATGCTCTTTTATGCCGAGTCTCCCATCCCCTATTCAGATTTAACATTGTCAGGCATTTCCGAAATATTTTCACAGCGTAAGAGAGGAGAAAAAGAGGAGAGAAAAGGAAAGAAGAGAAAGGAAGGGAAAGCTCAAGAGATTCAAGAAATAAAGAGAGCAGGAGGAAGAGAAGGAGAAACAATAAATACAGAGAGAAATAGAGAAGGAGAAACAATAAATAAATAGAGAAATAGAGAAGGAGAAACAATAAATAAATAGAGAGAAAGAGAAGGAGAAACAATAAATAAATAGCGAGAAATAGAGAAGGAGAAACAATAAATAAATAGAGAGAAAGAGTGAGAGAGCGCGAAATAGGAGATCGAAGGAGAGAGAGAACTAGTAGATAGAAAGAGAGAAAGAGGAGAGAAAAAGAGAGACAAAGAGGAGAGAGAAGGAAGAGATAAAAAGAGAGCTATATAGAGAGCTAGAAAGAGAGGGAGAAAGAGAGAGAAATAGAAGGAGAAACAATAAATGAAGAGAGAGAAAGAGTGAGAGAGCGAGAAATAGAAGATAGGAAGCAGGAGAAAGAGAGGGAGAGAGAGAAAGAGGACAGAAAAGGAGAGAGGGAAAGAGAAAGAGAGAGAAAGTGAGAGGAAAGAGAGAGAGAGAGAGAGAGAGGAAAGAAGGAGAGAAAGAAAATTTCTCATCACAGGTCAGTTTTGGCCATGGTCAGCGTACTCAATTATATATGCATACATAGCGTATGATAGATCCGCATCTTTTCGACTGGCATATACATATGTATATACAAATCTTGTATGTTGTATGTAGCCACTAAAGAAGCAAAGGGGATTAAGTCCAGAAAGAAATTATGAAAATATAATCTAACAAGTTGCTGCAAGACATAATTGCATTCTATTGCGAAAAATGTGCAGTCTCAATAGAGGTTTTCCCCAATAAAAAAATAATTAAAAGAATCCCAAATGTGGGCTTCAGCCGGTTTGCGTCTGCAAATTTAATATTTGCCCGCAGATTTCTGGTCCTATCTCATGTAGGTACATTTTGTGAATGAATCATACCGTATTAAGTAAAGAGAACAAAGCTATCGGTGCCCTTTGCTTGATTTAGTAGCTTACAAAATCATTGTCGGTTTTCGCTCTGATCGTCAAATATATAATAAAATGCAAGTTTTGGCTATTATTAACCAGCATGCAATTACCATAAATTATGGTTTCCACAATTTCCGCAGTTTCTAAATTAATTTATAAAACGATTCTTCATCCACTTTTTGCATACTA
This sequence comes from Disparrhopalites patrizii, assembly GCA_034698585.1. Classification (NCBI taxonomy): domain Eukaryota; kingdom Metazoa; phylum Arthropoda; class Collembola; order Symphypleona; family Sminthuridae; genus Disparrhopalites; species Disparrhopalites patrizii. The sequence continues at coordinate 8,232 of JAQGBT010002922.1, read as the reverse complement.
TTTTGCTCCTTTGAAAACAGGAATTATATTAGTCTCAAAAGTGAATTAAGCCCGTACGGGCGTGATCAGATTGAATCCCCAGGGGAAAATGCCATTCATTGAAAAATGCGCCTGTGTGTGATGCCAAATCAAGGGATTTCCCCTTCAAAGGATGACAAGTGCGTGCGTTGAGCATTCCTCCCACCCACAAACCGCGAAGATTTTTTGAACGTCGTAAATTTTCCTCTTTTAAATAAACCCCAGAAAAAGCTTTTTTTTTACCTCTTTATTTTTGTGCATATAATTTCCTCACTCCTCCGCCTTCCCCCAGAAAAAATGTACACGCTTCTTCCAAATACACATTTAAATTCAAAGGGATTTGACACGGCACAAATTGTGCTGGGAAAGTCATTACCAACAAAATGAATGTATCTTGTTTCTCTCCAAAGGAAATTACCACAGAATGAATGGATGGGCAAAAATACACATAAATAATGCCTTTTCCCGTTTTCCCCTTCACCAACGTATGTGTATAACACTACAATAATTCCACTGAAAATTTTCCTATGGTTATACATAATGTGTATATGTGTGGGTCTTTACATATTGCCTTGTACTTAGCCAAAATATAATATGCATATACACAAAACAAAATAAAAGGGAAAAGAGTGTTCCCCGCACGTACAAGCGTATTAAAGCCCATTGGTTTTACATATCTCCATTAAGAACCTGCATAAATTGTGTACCAGTGTGTAGCATTATATAAGATGGAGAGAGAGAGAATTTCTAAGTCATTACTAATCGGGCTAGAAGATGTAAAGGATGCACTTTAAAAAGTTGCAACTTTTCCCCCTTGACGAGGAGCTCTTGTAAAAACTTTTATAAATTAATGTTGAACATGGAGTGGACATGACACTTGGGAGATTAGAATTTAAATTATTAGGACCAAAGGGGAAGGAGGCAGAGAAACAGAAAGAGAGTAGAGAGTAGAGAGTAGAGAGTAGAGAGTAGAGAGAGAGAGAGAGGGACAGAGAAGAAAAGTTCCTAAAAGCAGATAATTAGATGATTCCACCAAAAATACGGCCTGATACTCACTTCACCAGATCCACTCTTGCAATGACTTAGACGATAGAAACAGGTCAGGAAGGGAGAGAGACAGCAAAAGGGGTCGGAGACAGAAACGAATGAGAGAGAGTGAGAGCAAATAGAGTGAAGAGAGAAATGGAGATAAATTAAAGCGGTCGAAAAAGCGAGACGAGGGTTTTATGTACAAATCAAGAAAGAAACAAATTATGGAGCCCAATGAGAGCAAATCAAGGAATGGGTGACAGGGGGCTAATAAAAATTAAGCAGGAAGAGGAAGCGAAGAGAAAAAATCATAGATGGAAAAAAATTAAAAGAAAAGAAAAATCATGGATGGAAAAACATTAAAAGAAAAGAAAAATCAATTAGGGAAAGACGTTCCACAAATAGAAAAATCAAGGAGGGAAAAACGTTAAAAGAAGAGAAAAATTCAGGGAGAGAAAGGCAGATGCTAAAAGAATAGAAAAATTGAGAGACGAGATTAAGAGATGTAACCGCTAACAAAGGGGACAAGAGGGAAACAAGAGCAAAGGATGAAAGAGTGAAATGGAGGAAAATATGTGAGATAGAGACAAAATAGAGAGGAAATGGAGAGAAAGAGGGAGAGTAAATAGCAGCAAATATGGGCATGTAGAATAATTTAGAAAAGGAGAGAAGAGAAGAAACGTAGAACGGGAAAGAGAAAAGCAAATGAGAATTAGAAAACATAAAATATAAAGAAAGGGAATGACAGAAAAAAGAACAGAAATAGTAAAATGAGCGCTAAATACTTTACTAAAATATAAAAAGGGAGAAGAACGGGAACGCGAAAAAAAACATGAAAACATACAAAAAGGTGAAATAATAGAAAAACGAAGAGGGAAAAGTCGAGAGATTAACAGCCTGACAGAGTCGGAAGGTAGATAGAGACAAGGTACAGAGAAGGAAAAAGATAAAAAGAAAGAGAAAGAACGGTAAAAAGGGAAAATGAGATTTTAAACGGAAAGATCTAAAAAGATTAAAAGAGAAATAAAATAAGGAAGAGAACGGTAAAGTGAAATGCAAAAAAAAAAGAAGAGCGAGAAACACGCGAGGGAGAATAAAATTAGTGAAAAATAAGGGGACGGCAGGAGATCAACGGTGAAATCTCTATATAACAAGTCTCTTTATAAAAGCATTTCGATATAACAATTTTATTTTTTCCGCCCTTCGAACATGTAAAGTACATATTTTATGCGCTATATGACATTTCATAGAAACAATATTCTTTCCCTTCCCTTCAGTGTCGTTATAGAGAGACTCTACTGTGTAGAAAATGGGATCAAAGGAAAAAAGGAAATGAATTACTGTTTGGAAAGGAAGAAAAGGAGAGATTGGATTCGGAGGGAGTAAAGAGTGACGGACATTTCTGAGAGAGAGAAAACAGAGAGAGACAGAGAGAGAGCGAGAGAGAGAGAGAGAGAGAAACCTGTTTCTAATTTCAAGTCACATTCACATGTAATTCCTGCAAGAGTTATGATCCTGCGAGTGTCTGTTATACGGTGTAAATGTGTTCCTTTTTTCCCCAATGGCGAATCTCTTTTAAGCAGTTTTACACGTTAAGTCTTCATAAATACACTCTGGCTTGGCTCCCTTCGTAAAATTACATACGCATACATACAGATTCAGTTTCCACTTTAACACATCCCCAAAAATTCGCAATGATTATAACCAATAAACCAATTTCCCAATTTTTTTTGTCTAAATACGTAAAAATTAATTTCATTTAGTTCTGAGAAAAAAATTTCCTTTCTTTTTCACTAAAACCCAGATCCACCTCAAACTTAAACAACGTCTACACAAACTTCATGCTGTATGTCTACACACGCATCCGTTTGACGTTTGAAAAAAAAAACTATTTTTAGGGTGAAATAGACTTTAAATGTTTTTCTTTCAATGTAAGCATTATCTAAATCTATCAATGACAGGAGTAAAAATTCAGGACTTTTTTTCCTTGGAAAAATTCTTTTTACAACAACATCTTTGCATTTTTGGGGATTCCCATTTACTTTTTGTTTACATTAGGCCATAACCATGTCCATGGGATCTGGTTTGAGCCTTATGTTTTCCTTCGCAATTCAAATAACAAACATACCCGTGCGTTCCCAAGCATTCCCCTGACCTATGTGTTTGCCTCTAGAAAGGGAGAAAAATGGGGTTTTTGGTCTTTCCCAAGAAAATAGCATGTATTTTTTGGAGCATTTATTTTTTTGCAGGTATTTCCTTGGAAGTACCAGACACACTTTGGCTTTGTGTATACATTCAAGCCAGTTTCGGGGTTTTTTCTTTTTAGAGCGGGAAACGTAAAAAAAAGGTAAATGAAAATAAATCACTCGTGCCAGTCCATTTCTTCTCGCAGTACTTACTCTTCCCTGTCCTTTCTCCTGCTCTAATTTTTCCTCTCCTTCTACCCAATATTTCTCTTACTGCCTTTTTCTCTCATCTAACCCTTTTTCGCAGCCATTCCCTTTCCTATATATACAAAAGTATTTCAATCTGTCTCAATTCCTGTGCAATATCCCATTTAATCCAATCCTCGTTTTTTTCTCTCCATACACGCCATTTTTGTGGGTTAAATGCATTTTTCACACTGTTTTTCAGTTTTTGTCTTAGAAATATGGCTTACCGGCTGTTTCACCGTCAAATGAAAAATGTATGACGACAATACTACAATTCTGCTGTTGGAAAACAGAATTGTAAGAAATGGAACTGGAGTAACCAGATGAAATTACAAACTTCATGCTTAAAAATAGAAGAAAATAAAAGCAGAAATTCGAAAATTGTTATGCGATTTTTCTAAATCCTAATTATAATACCTTTGCCTTTCCCACGGTCTATAAATTACGCCTATAAATTGGCCTATAAATTGATCTATAAGTAAACATGGCCTATAAATTGGCCTATACAGTGGAGTCTCTGTATAACAACTCTGAAGGGAAGGGCGAAAAATGTTGTTCCAGAGAAAGGTTGTTACAAAGAACATTAAATATGTACTTTACATGTACGAAGGGCGGAAAAAATTATGTTGTTACAGAGAAATGTTGTTATAAAGAGACTTGTTACAAGGGGATTCCTCTGTATAAGATTTAAATGCAGCCTATAAATAGGCTTATATAAGATTTAAATTAGGCCTATAAATTGGCCTCTATAAGATTTACATGAAGCCTATAATTGGTTTACATGAAATTTCATGAAGTCTATAAATTGACTTATATAAGATTTAAATTAAACCTAAAAATTAAGCCTTTAAATTGGCTCATATAAGATTTAAATTAAGCCTGTAAGTTAAGCCTATAAATTGCATATGGCCTATATTAAATTTTAATTAAGCCTAAGAATTAAGCCAGTAAATAGGTATTTCCAAGAACCAGAGATTTACAGAATCCATAGCTCAAAATTCAAGTATGTATTCAAATTAAAATCGGAATAAAATTCATATTTTCCATATTTTAATTTTTTAATCCAAATTAGTATGTCTTTGTCAGTGTAATATTTGAGTAGGAATTTATAATTACAACACATCCGAAATGTAAATTCGTATGTAAAATTTGAGAAACGGAGTCCTATATCTTATATTGGTATTTGCAAATGTCTTTATCATCTCATTAATTTCAGCTACGAGAAAACAGTTTTTGCAAAATGAAAGCATTTAAAATTTTTGAATGCTTGTTTAACGCATTCTGTAATCCGTTGATAATTTATTTATTGCTTTTGATTACAGGCTCCAAACTACGCTAGATTACATTATGAACCAAAAAAAGGGTTTAAATTCGTATCCTATAATGTCGTTATCTTGAATAATTCCGAATCGGAATAAAAAGTATTTCATGGGCATAAGAAAATATTTATTCATCAAGCTGAAAATCACTTATTTCATTAGTATTTTTCCGGTTTTTTTAGTTTGTAAATATAAATGGAGACGAAAAGACAATTTTATTACCTAATCCTGACAGTTTGCGTCACAAATTGAGCCTATTCTAAAAACTTTCTCCATATCTACTGGGAATACTTTAACCAAAAATCCCACTGAATTTGTTTTTAGTAAAACTGAAGGATGTTTTCCCCAGGGATATTTCCCTGTCAACATGCCTCTTTGCACACATTAAATGCGGATAGATCCGTTTTTTTTTGCTTCCGTGTAATATACCCGCACTTTCCCACACACGCGGTCCCACTTTATCTTAAGCAAGCTCATGTCTCCTTCTTCCTCTCCGATTTCCAATGTTTCTGGACGGGAAGGAGCTCTCTCAAAGCAAAAACTTGATAGTTGAAAAAAACATCCTGTCCTTAGGCGTATCTCCATATATCTTTTTCCCCTTTTCACAATACATCAACTCCTTTTTTTTCTTGTGGGAGAAAATAAACTCCTTCATCAATCCTCATAAGTTTATTTGGTGGAGAAATAAAGCAAACTTTTTTTATGATTTACTCTTTTAGCAAACACTTAGCATTTACTATGAAGAAGAACATCCAGTTGACTGGATGGTTGTTGGCAGAAAGCAGAAATCTTGCATTTTTATCCTGCTTTATTTCTTTATTTTTTTCTTATAACAAAAAAATATGTTTCTGTGTGTACCGAAAATCCTTTTTCCCGTTTATTGCCCGCGTATTGTGTTTCTCACTGCTCTTTCCCTCTCTTATTCTCTTTTTTCATTCTTATGTTATTCTTCTTTGTATTGGATTTTTGCTCGTATATTTCGGAGAGCGATTCCCTCCTTTTCTTTTCCCGTGTCTTATTTTTTTGTATTGCCAATTTTTTTGGGGGAGATTCGTATGTACGTATTTTTATCACCATTGCCACTTAATTTTCTCCATTCCGCCCTCTCTCCCTCCGCCTCAAATGGAACATTACAATTTCGTTTCGGTGGGGCTCATAAATCCTCTTAGGTTTTATGCGTGAGTGAGAGAGGATGAGAGAGGCTGGAGAGAAAGCAGGGAATGGAGGGGGAAGATGAAGAATGATGAAGAAAATACTAATACAAGGAAGAGGATATGAAAAAGAGACAAATAAGCGAACGCAAAAAAGAAGAGCAGAAAACAAATATGGAAATAAGATGACATGCGAAATATAATTGTCAATTAAAGGAAGAGAGACAGTTAGAAATACAAAAAGGAAAGAGAGAAATAGAAAATTCCAGGAAAACTGAAAATTATGAAAAACGGAATAGAGAGGAAGAGATAGAAAAATAAACAAACGAAACGAAAATAAAGGAAGAAAAAGAAACAAAACAGTAAAAACGGAAGACATTTAAAAATAAACAAACAAAACAAAAATAAAGGAAGAAATACAAGACAATTGAATAGAATAAATAAAAAAAATGGAAAAATGAAAGACAAAAGTGTAAAATGAATAAACAAATGGAAAAATAAAAGATAAAAGAGTAAAATAAATAAACAAATGGAAAAATAAAAGACAAAAGAGTAAAATAAATAAACAAGTGGAAAAATAAAAGACAAAAGAGTAAAATAAAATAGCAAACAGATAAATATTCGAAAAACATAAAATAAGGAAAGAAATAGTAAAATATTCGAAAAAACATGAAATAAACCAAGAAATAGTAAAATATTCGAAAAAACATGAAATAAACCAAGAAATAGTAAAATATTCGCAAAAACATGAAATAAACCAAGAAATAGTAAAATATTCGCAAAAACATAAAATAAAGGAAGAAATAGTTAAATATTTGCAAAAACCTAAAAACGAACGAAAAACACAAAAACATACAGAAAGAAATGGAAAAATTAAGGAAGAAATAGACAAGCAGCAGAAATGCAAAAGTATAGAGAGAAGACAGAAAAAGAGTGAGAAGAACCTGAAAAATCAGAAAATGGTAAGGCGAGATAATAAAAAGTAAAGAGAAAATAGCCACGGAATGGAAAATATACGACTAAATACAAACAAAATGGATTGTTAAAAAAAGCGAGAAAAGAAAGAAACCAAAGATAAAATTCATGGATAGAAAAGGAAAGAGAAATCTGTCAAAAGAGAGACTGAACTATAGATAAAAGGATAAAGTAAGAAATATAGATCAATTGGGAGGAGAAAAGGAGAAAGAATAAATACAAAAGGCTGTCTATGCTATAGAAGAGATAAAAACAGGAGAACGAAAAAAGAGATACGATAAGAGAAAGGAAGGGAAAACGGGAGAAATAAGATATACAAATACATAGAGAAAGACAACTGAAGAGAAATGCAAAAAAATTTGGCATGAGAAGAGAAATCCCATTTCGATTGAGAAGCATTTGGGAAGAATTCTCATAAAACTGGCATCATTTCCAGATTTGAATTTATTTATTCCAAAAAGAAACTCCCCTCCATTGTATTTATTTTATATTGCTCTAGTAATAGTCCATGCAGAAAGCAGGGACAGAGAGAAAAAAATGTAGTTATTGGTCTGTTCTTACGCAGTTTTTTTTCTGACTCTCTCGCACCCTTTTTATGTATTTGGCAATCTTGCTACCATCCAAGAAAATTGGAAGTCTCTAGCAAAAAAAAAACTTTCTTATCATCCCAAAGAACCACCTACTCAAAGAACGTCAACAAGCATTTTTTTTTGGAAAAAATTAATACTAATAATTTAAAAGCATAACAATGAGGGGGAACGAAAGAAATTTCAATAACAATGGAAGCAAGACTTCCATGTGTGTCGTACAATGTGAGGATGCTTGTACTTTATTATTTAGGCACGGGATGAGGCATCCCACGACAAGCATCTTTTGTCTTTTCACACAAGATTGACCACTGCGTCGGTATGGGATAAGGCAATGTGCGAAAAAATTGGATCTGTGTTAAAAGCAGTGTGCAAATATTATTTTGTGCTACACTCAAACGGCCTGCAAAATAAATCTGTTACATGATGTTTTTTTTTTGCTGAGAGTCAAAAGCCGGTCAGTTTCAGAGAGTGAGAGAGAGAAGAGAAGAGAAGAGATAAGGAGCTTGGAAAACATTGTCATAAATTAAAGGAAGGCAAGGGGAAGATTACAAAGGAGAGCTAATTGAAGGTTTTGGGGGGATTGACAGTATAAATTATTGGATCAAATTGGATTATATGTGGGAGCTGCGTCTCGCCGTATCTTGCCTCGTCTCCCGCATAAACCTCTCTCTTTCTCCCTCTATTTCTCTCTCTCTCTCTCTCTCTCTTTCTTTCTCTC
>JAQGBT010002921.1:0-21781 GCA_034698585.1 Disparrhopalites patrizii | reverse complement strand
CATTCATAACTTGCACACTTGCATTCATTACAAAATAAAAGGAGCATGACACACATGCACGCTCATATATTTCCACAGGTTTTATTTTAGTTTCGGAGTATCTCCGTTTAGGTAATTCTCTCTTCTCTTTGGACATATGTCTTTTCTGTCTACGGTTCTTTGCGGATTTCTTATTTATTTCTAAGGTTACTCATGCCAAATATTCTTGTTTATCCCTGTGATTGTCTAGTTATCCCTGATTATCTATACGATTGTATAGTTATTTTTGATTATCTATACGATTGTGTAGTTATCCTTGCTTATCTATACGGTTGTATAGTTTCCGTGCTTAGCTCTAGGATTGTCTATTTGTCCTATTACTTATCTCTGGGATTGTCTAGTTATCTCTGCTTATCTCTAGGATTGTCTAGTTGTACTTGCTTATCTCTACAATTGTCTAGTTATCCTTGCTTATCTCTAGGATTGTCTATAGTTGTCTTTGCTTATCTCTAGGATTGTCTATCCCTGCTTATCTCTCGAGTGCCTGTGCTTGTCGACGCCTGCCTCTTGATATCTCTGTTTATCTCTACGATTGTCTCTAGTTATTCCTGATATCTCCATGATTGTCTCTGGTTATCTCTCTCCGTAAGATGCTTTCTTGGCCCCCATCTACGACCATCTTCACTAATTTCTCTTTTATCTCTCATTAACACTGCGTTACTTTCTCTTTATCTCTGTGTCATATCTGTATTATCATCTTCATCCGGATCTATATCCCTCCTTATCTTTGTCATATGTACATATGCATATTCTCTTAATAATCACCACTTTAATCTTCTCTTTGTCACGATTTATTTCCACATAGTTTGCAATTCCTTTATCTCATTATCATTCCATTCTTATCTCTTCGCCACTTTCTTTATTTTTGGTCTATTATTCCAGCTTTATATACTTACAATATCGTCCGGCATCTACTTGTAAATACAATACTTCTACACTTCCCGTACATTATTCCATCCTTATAACGTTCAATCCATCTTATAAACGTTATCTCTCTTTTCTGATATTAATATCTAACTTTATGTCTCCATTTATCTCCTTGTATCTCTCAGGTTTGCTATCCCTCCTTTTATATGTCATACACACTGAGCTTGTACACTTTCCTTTGCTCCGTCCAATAACGATTTATCTGAAGATATCTCTCGATTATCACTCTTCGATATTTCTGTCCTTATCTACTTCATCCCATTTTGTCTCTAGCTCACCATATTCCTCTCTTGAATCCACTTTTTCACCTCTGTCCCCAAGTTCTCCCAGGCCGCAAAGAAGGCGTTTAATATTTCCAGCCAGCCATTACCGTCTGGATACATATCCTGGAGTTTTCCAGGAGCTCTTTGGACTCTCCGCGAAAAATTCCCACGAGAGGCTGCCGCACTCTCATCATCCAATTATATTTTATGACAACTCCTATCTCCCTGTATCCACATAGTATATTCTACTATAAGGGACTGGATCAAAGGAGAGAATTTTGATATTAGTAATTCCATATAAAAGGATACATATATAAACATTACAAAGCTCATACACTGCCCCGATGATCACCATCCTCCCATCATCCGCACTTGGGCTTGAGAAGACTGCATCCACACGCATTTCCCAAATGAGGTCCACTTGAACGTTTCATGTATTTTTTATTCGGAGAGGCGAGATGAGAGTATGAGGGAATAAGAAGCGGAACAAATGTAAACATTACCAGTGATCTAAGTCACTCCATTTTTTTTTACGTTTTGCCATGCTACGTTAATGCGCCAAAGAAAAAAGTAGGGACATGAGGAGCATAAATCCTATGGTTGGGGAATCCCATGCGGTCGTGTTGGATGGAGTGTGCCCATATTTTTGTCACCCTCTAAATTCTTTTGTTCTTCCCGTGACTTTGTGGGTGAGGAGGAAATAACGAAAGCAAAAAAAAAAAAGTGAAACAAATGGAGATTTTTTGGGTATGTTAAAGGGTGCCAAAAAAAAGGGGGTTTCTGTATATCTACATACAACCACATTGTATCCAATGGCATGGAGATGGTAATGATCCTGGGAATGTTTGTGTAGTCATGGTTAATGTTTGCCAGAGAGACATATGTGTATGTATAACCCGTGTTTATTTATATGGTATTCGTCCAAAATTCTAAAGAGGAAATTGATGAGTTTATAAACCTCTTTTTTTGGGCTTCTCCTATCATGTGGTTTGCTCCCTGTCGTGTGTCGGAGGGGTGACGCACATGCCAGGGAGAGATGGGAACCTTTCATAAAGGGAGAGAGTGACAGAGCGAGAGCGAGTGTGAAGTAGTAACCTACAAAATGCGGTGCAAAATGTGAGGATGGACTGGGACCAAAGTGTAATGAGTTGTAATGGAAAAGAGAGAATTATACTTGGAAGGAGAGATAGAAAGAGAGAGACAAATACAGGATCAGTTGAGAGGAAGCCGGAGCATTTAAAAGGGAAATATTGGGAAAAGAGTAATGTACGGGCGGCACTAAAATGCACAGCAAAAACGGAAAGAGTAAAACGGATGTGCGTATATTATTACAGTCGACTATCTCTATAGCGAGCTCCCTTAAAACAGTTTTATCTCTATAGCGGGCTCCCTTCTAACGGGTTTATCTCTATCGCGTTCCCCTAAAACGGTTTTATCTCTATAACGATGGCAAAAAAAAATGCTCCATTGAAAAACTTTCTCTAATTGTTAACATAGACATCTGTGTTCTCTATAACGAGTTTTCGCTACAACGGGGGAAATTTACTGGTTTAAGGGAAGCCGTTATAGAGAGAGTCAACTGTATTTGTAAAAAAAAATTGAGGGAGACAGTTGCGGGATAGAGTGAGATGGAGAGGGGAAAAAGTCGAGGAATGCAGAAAGGGACGAGGAGAAGAAATGAAGACAAAACAATGTGCAAATAGTACTGAAGGGAGACGAAAAAATGCGCAAATAATACGGAAGCGAGACGAAACAATGTGCACGGAAGGGAGAAGAAAAATGTGCAAATAGTATCTACTGAAGGGAGGCGAAAATAGAAAGAGTATAGAAATGGGAAGACGTAAAAATGGTGCAATTAGAAAGAAGGAAAATTATAAAAGCGACAAAATGAAAAAGGAGAAAGGCGAATGACAGAGGTAAGGCGTAACGGGAAAAAGAAGAAGAAAGAGGCAGAACAAAATGGGAAAAATAACGTGGGCAAAAGCAGCATTCCATAATGGGACAAATACGAAATAGTAGAGAGGAAGAAAAGGAATATAGAGAAATATGAGAGAAATAACCGTTAAGAGGAAATTGGTAGAAAAAAAAAGAATATAGAGAAATACCCGCAAAGAGGAAATTGATAGGAAAAAAAGGAATATAGAGAAATATGAGAGAAATAACCGTAAAGAGGAAATTGACATGACGAAATTTTAGAGCGAGAAAAGGGATATCCAGATTTTTGAGAGAGAAACGGAAAAAGGAGAAATATAAGAGACAGTAATGGAATGAAAAACAGGATGGAGAGAAAAAGACAAGTAGAGACAAAGAAGAGAACGAAATGAGTTAGAAAAACTGGAGCAAACGGGAAAAGGGTCAATCAAGTTAAAGAGAAATAAGAGAGAGAGGAGAATCATAGCCAAAGGGAAAAGAGAATTAAAGAGAAAATAGAGAGGAGAGTGAAAGTGTGAAAGAGATCAGAAGAGGATGAAAAAAAAACATGGATGGCAAAAGCATGGAAAACATGGGAAGAGAAGAAAGAAAGGGTTAAATGGAGATTCTATAATGGGAAGATTCACGGAGAAACGCGGGACTGCCGCCCGTCACGCGCTTCCTAATTTTAATGTGTTTCTTTACGGAAATTGACTGGTAATTTGTAAGGGCGTGGGGAGCGAGACTCTCCGTGGGGACGAATTATTATTACAACTCCCGTTTCTCTCTCCCGTCATCTAAATTTTAAAAATTTGGTTTTGTTCTTATAATGCAAGCGCCCTGCAATTTATGTTTTTTGACGCCGGCAGTTTTTACTATCTGTATATAGAACATTTATATAAAAAACGCTTGCACAACTTCAATATCTAATTTTGTTTGGTCTTCAGCCGAAACTGTGTGCAACTGTCAAAAAGAAGTTTAGTTGAACTAGCGAATCAAGGTATTTGCAAGTAGAGAAATTCTACTAAAAGCTCTAAGAGGCGCCAAAATCTTTCTACTTTTTCCAAAGCAAGACAATGGTTGTAAATTATTTTTATACCACAATGTTTTCCATAGAGAATCAATACGTGGCAAAAAAAATCAATTGACACCCCTCCATAATTTATGACCGTGTTTACTCCCTATTTAACTGAATGCTTAAAAATAACTTTTTTTTCTTGGATCACCAAACAGCTTACAATTATCCTGTGCCATTCAAATATCCGTGTTAAAAGCCCAGCAAGAAAAAGGGGCTACAGTATTTCCCATTAAAATGCTTGGAAGGAAATGTGTACATGAGAGGGGAAATAATAGGATGGTTTTGATTCTTTTTTGTTTTCCTCCCGGGTATTTCCTTTTCGGTTTTATCTCCTCCAAATATGTGTGATGTTTGCAGTGAATGTTTGTATAAATTGATAGTGGTTGTCTTCCGCTGCCAAAACATACACACTCGCTTCTCCCTCTCTCTCTCTCTCTTCTATTCAAATCAACGTGGTTAGGACGGGAATGCGGGCATGAGGGCTTCTCCCGATCAAACGTACTTCTCTTATTGTTAGTTCATCTGGTTTGGATCCAAAGGTAAAAGAGACGTGATGTGCGGCGTTGATGCAAGGAATGTAATAAAACGAAACCGAGAGGAAACATAGAAAGAGACAAAATGGAGATATAATGGAACACAAAGCAAAATTGTTAGACAGAAAAGATGGAAAATGAGAAAAGGATAGAAAAAATAGCAAAAGAGAAAAACGACAGAAAAAAAATCAAAAGAGAAAAACGACAGAAAACACAGAAAATATGAAAACGACAAAAAATAGGGGAAAAGAGAGAAACAACTGAAAAAAGAGAAAAGGAGAAAAACGACAGAAAATAGAAAGAAAATGAGAAACCGACAAATTAGAGAAAAAGATAAAGACAGAAAAAGAAAAAGAGAGAATGACAGAGAAAAACGAGATAAACGACAGAATCGACAGAAAAAAAACGAGATAAACGACAGAATCGACAGAAAAAGAAAACGAGAGAAACAACAGAAATAAAGGAAATCTACAAAAACGAGAATACGACAGCGAAAGTAGCGAGATACGTAAATGAAAACGGAAAAAAGAGAGACAAAAACGGACAGTGAGGAAAGTGCAGGGAAAAATTAAGAGATGTGGAGAGGGTGAGATACAGATGAAAAAGGAAAAAGAGAAAGAAGTCAACACAGAAATAGAGAGGGAGAAAGAGAAATAAAATATGAATAATAAAGAAAGAGAAATAAAGCAGAAATAATAAAAAAAGAGAAATGAAACAGGAATAATAAAGAAAGAGAAATAAAGCAGAAATAATAAAAAAAAGAAAAATGAAGCAGGAATAATCAAGAGAGAAAAAAGTAATGAGACGTACAGCGAGACGGCTATACAGATAGAATAACCGGAAGACATAAAGAGAGGAAACAGAGCCAAAGAGAGAGAGAGAGCGAGAGAGAGAGAGAGAGAGAGAGAGAAAGAGAGAGAGCGGGATTGCATGGAGCGAGATATAAGTATGGATAAAAGACAGAGATAGAGCGGAAATTGTTTCAGTGTGGTTCATGGTTCATTTTGTGCGTGAGGAATGTGTGGCCCGGTTCATGTCACTTGGTTGTGACGTGAAAAGTGGAGTATAAAGCAAGAGTCATTTGTCATGGATTTTGTATACATATAATACACATGCTTAAAGCTATTCTCAATTCCTCACTTTTCTCCTCCTCATCCCCAGTCTCCTCCACCGCCTCCGCCTTCACTCCTACCCCATAGCCTTTCGTATATGGCGAAAAGTTCCCCAAAAAAATACTACACCAGATGCTCCATGTTACCATTAGAAAAGTAATAGAAACATTCTCCCCCTCATTTTTGCAGCCTTTTATAATATTTTCACTCAACTGGGTCTGGGAGCGGTGCTGTGCCCGCCTTTTATTTTAATAGTGGCTAGCCACATATCTCTGTTACTTGGGGGGGAAAAGCGAGGGGAGGAAGAGAAGAGAAGCAGAGAAATATTGTTATGACTCCAACTAAAACAATATTATCACTCACCTACTTTTAATATCTTGCGGAGGCGGGCCGGGGGTGGAGGGGTGGGTTTCCCCCCTTCAAGGGAGCTCCAGGCTCTCCATTTTATCGGGGTCCTTCTCATCCCAAATTTTCTCTGCTATTTATACGAAAGCCTCTCCCTCCCCCCGCAGCACGGGAGGAGGGAGAGGGATGATTGAATTTGTTTTCAGGGGGAAAATAGTCCCTTTTTTATGGGGAAAATATCCCTAGCCTCAATTTGAGGGTTGCTCTATTTCTCTCCATTTTGCTTAGATTTCCTTATGATTTTATTTCTGTTTCTTTGTCATTTGACTCTTTTTCTCCATTTGCAGCCGAACCTCACTATAACTGGCTCCTTTATAATGGTTTTCTCTCCATGGCGGTGGCAAAAAATGGTGCCCTCAAAACTTTCTCCAATTGTTAGCAAAGAAATTTCTGTTCTCTATAACGGTTTGTCGTTATAACAGGGAAATTTTGCTGATTTTAGAGGAGCCGTTATAGAGAGAGTCGACTACGTCCTTCACATTCCCTTAAGCAGTTGGACGGACTTTCTCCATTCTTTACTTCTCCTTTCACAATGTCAAAGTAATTCCTGTTTTCTTCTTCGCTCATTTTTTCTCTCTCAATTTTTCCTTCTTATGTATCTGTTTTTGTATTTCCATTTTTCATTCTTCTTCGATTTTTCTCTCTCTTTCGTTTTTTTAAATTTACTTTTAATTCAATTTCACTTCCTTTTTTCCTTTTCGCAGATTCTGTTTCTCTCCTCTTCTTCTCTGATTCTCTCTCCTCTTCTACTCCGATTCTTTCTTTTTTCCCCAGTTTTCCCTGATTTTTCTCTCTATTTCTGTTGTTTGTACTTTTTTTCTAATTCTAATTCTTTTCCGTTTCCTTTTTTAATTTATTTCTCTTCTTTTTCCTTCTATCTGTATTCTGATTTTTCTGATCTCTTTCTTTTTTCCTTTTTTTAACTCTCGTTTGTTTTTCTTCGCTGAATTCTACTGTTTTTCGTTTTTTTTTCTTCGACTTCTCATCTCATATTTCTGCTATTCTCTTCCTTCGTTTCTCTTTGTGCTTCGCTACATTATCACTCCGAGTGCAGGAAGGAATGGAGGTTCAAAATGAAATTTTCTGCGGGAAAGGAAACCTGCGGGTGGGAATGCTATGAAAGTCGCAGTGATAATTAATAATGCATTTTAGAGCGTTCAAACGACTAGTATACGTACAAGTTTTTGAAGTGTGGAAGTATTTCTCTGAATACGTTTGTTTATCGAAATGCTTTTCGTTGTTATGTCGTTTTTATTTCTAAATTTCTAATTTTTCATCTATAATATTCGAACCTATACATACGTTTGAGTATTTATTTTTGTGATATCACTTTTATCTGCTAGCATTTTAAAGGGAGAATGACGTGCATTTCCTTTGCATGACTTCTGCTCCATTTTATGTCTTCATCTCTCTCCTCAATTTGAACTTGTTTCTATTTCATTTGAGCTTTCCCAATTTAATTGATTCTAATGAATGTTGTCCAAAAATTTTTATATTGAATCCGTTTTCACATTTTCCCAATTTTTCTCTCCCACATATTCCCTTGTGTTTTGTCTATATATAAGCGTGTCTCGTTATCTCGCTCTATTTCATCACTTTCTGTGTGTACCTCACACATTTCTTGTACTTTGTGACTTTTCCCCGTGCCATCTGCGCGTCTCTCATTTCTCGGGGATTTTCCCTTTTCCGTTCCATTCACATTCCTGTGCAGATTACAATAAAGTGAATACATATATATATGTATCACAGTTCCGGAATTTGTCTCTCTATTATCCGCCACTGCTCTTTTTGCGTGTCCGGGGGGAGGAGATCCTCCCCAAAAATCCCGGGATGAGTTGCATAATAAAAGGTGTACCTCGTGTATGTACATGTTCATCTTCCTCCAGGATGGGCACCCACCAATCTGCGACGACCCCGGTGGGAGATTAGTAGTGTAGCAGTGTATTAACAATGGCATTGAGGGGGAAGTGGTACAAGCCAAAAGCTTTAATTCTAAAAGGTTTATCCTCCACAGGCCCCGGAAATACACTACTAAAGCAGTTGTTGTTTGCCCGTCGGAACGCGAGGGAAATAGATAAAGGGGGACACACGCAGACATTTGCAAAGACAAGGAGTACAGAGTGCGTGTGCACAGAGTGAGAGAGACAGAGAGAGAGACAAGGAGAGAGACATGAGTTTCAGGGCTCAGTGTCTGCGGTGGGAGGCGAGAGATGTTCCCATTCCCATTATACTCCGTCCATCTCTCACTATTTTTGTCTCTATCTTCCTCTCTCGTTCTTGCTTCCTCTCTCTCTTTCTTTCTCTCTCTTCCCCTCTCTCTTTGTATATCTCTCTTCCTCTCTCTCTTTCTTTCTGTCTCTTCCTCTCTCTTTCTTTATCTCTCTCTTTCTTTCTCTCTCTCTCTCTCTTTCTCTCTCTCTCTTCCTCTCTCTCTTTCTTTCTCTCTATTCCTCTCTCTCTTTCTTTCTGTGTCTCTCTCTGTTTCTGTCTCTCTATCTGTCTTTCTCTCTCTCTTTCTTTCTGTGTCTCTATTTGTCTTTCACTCTCTCTTTCTTTCTGTGTCTCTATATGTCTTCCTCTCTCTGTGTCTCTCTTTCCGTCTTTCTCTCTCTTGATGTCTTTGTCTCTCTCTCTCTTTCTCGCTCTTCCTCTCTTTTTATTTCTGTTTCTCTTTCTCGCTCTTCCTCTCTTTTTATTTCTATGTTTTCTCTTTTTCTCTCTCTATTCTATATTTCTATGCTTCTCTCTTTCTCGCTCTTCCTCTCTTTCCCTCTCTTTCTCACTCTTCCTCTTTCTATCTCTCTCTTTTTATCTGTTACGTTTCTCTTTCGCTCATTTACTAATTTGTCTTTCTCTTTCGTTCATCCATTCCTTTATCTTTCTCTTTCTTTAATACTTTATCTCCTGCTCTTCATTTTTCTCTCTTTAATTCTTTCTCTCATTATGTATCTCTTTAATTCTTTCACTCGTTATGTATCTCTTTCTCTCTTTGCTTCTCTCTTGTTCTTCATGTCTCTGTCGTATATTCTTTGTCTCTTAATATCTCACTGTATCTGCTTATTTCACCCTTTATTTCTCTTTCTTTTGGTCTATTTCAGTTTCTTTCTCCTGACCTCTCTTTATCTCTCTTTGTTTCTCATTTTCTCCATTTATCTTTCTATCATTCTGTCTTTTTTTCTCTCTTTGTCTCTTGTTGTTTCGGTCTAACTCTCTTTATTTGTCTCGCTTTCTCTCTTCGTATCACGGTATTTCTCTCTCTTTATTGTTGTCTCTCTTTGTATCTGTCTCTATTTCTGTTTTCCTCACTTGATTGCTCTCGTTCTCTCTCTCTCTCTTTCTGTTTTATTTATTTCTCTCTCATTTTCTCTCTCCCTCTTCTCTATGTCTACATCTGTCTCTCTATTTTAATCTCGGTCTCTCTCCCCTCCCTGTACAACAGCATCTTTGGTTGAGTGCCTCATCACAATTTTCATGTTGAACGGATATTCATTTAGATTTTGTGTAGCATTTCAAGCATTCCACTTCATTAACCGCACTAACAAGGACGGAAGGGGGCACGGCTGAGAAGGAAGAGATGCCGAGGGAGGATTAATATTGCTATCACAACTTACAACTTATCATTCATTGTGTCCATGTATCTTGTTAGGCAAAAGGGGGGATTGCGGTGACTTTGCCCTCCCCTTGAAGAATGGTCGGAGACAATATATTGTTAGGGGGAGGGGAGGGAAGCGTGGCCAAAAAACAAGGAGATCTACAGGGAAAAGATGGGAATAAAGTTGACAGACAAAAGCTTGTATAAAGACAATTGCTACAAACCCAATTGTATACCTGCATAAATGTACATATAACTGAATAGGAATCTGTGGAGTCGAGGTAGATATTATATGCATAGGCAAATAGAATATTGACCTTTTGTGTAACTTGAAAACATAATGATAAAAATTAATGCTAAATGGTGAAACAGAAGAAATATGGGGGAAAAGGGAAGCTGAAAAAATTAAACGAGAGAAAAAAATAAAAAATCAATAGGAGACAATCACGAAGAGAAAATTAAAAGCAGCGAGAAATGGCAAACACAGAAAAACAGAAAAGCAAATGAAAAATTACAAACACAAATACGCAAGCACAAAAACATCTTAAAAGAATATAAAATAAAATATTTAGAACACAAAAATCCTAAAATCAAAGGAATGACTTCGAAAAAATCAAGGTAAAAACAATTAAACAAAAAAATCAGAAATTTCTGAGAACAATGAGCTGGAAAACATGGATAACATTTAAAAAAATTGCAATGAAAAATGAGGGATAAATAAATGAATAAATATAAATAAAAATGAATCTAAATATACATTTGGAGAAAGCAGGAAGAGAAAGTTAGGAGCTAAATTTGGAATCCGAACTGCAAATACAATTTCATATGGAGTAAAAATTCAAAATCACGCAAATAACATTGCTTTTGGGGGAAATATGTTTCTCCTTGTCTGCCTTCGCTTTCACCAACACCTACCAATGTATCGAAAATAGTAATAATTGATCCAAAATAAATCTATCCCTCTCATCTATCCGCCCAAAAAATCCACATAACAACCCTGGAGAAACCATTATAAAAGACATCCCCACCACCACATTTTTTCATCCACCTACATTGCTAATAAACACCCACCCAAAAAATCCTCCTCATTAGTACCGTGAAAAATGATTACGCACAAGGCTTCAAAAGCATATATCTTATATAGCTACCGTATAGAAGTGGGTGTTATAACGTCTGGCCAAAAACTCACTTATGGAAGTACATAAGCCTATAGGCATTCATCTTGTAAATAGACACCCGGTGATATCAAAGAGGATATTTTGAGGGGTTAATTTCCATCAAGCATCCCTTGTTGCATTACAAAAGAACCCGCCTATGGAACTAACCGGAGGAATATGGAAAGGTGTAGAAAGTATCCCGCCCACATAATTCCCTGGAATCCCATTGAAGAGATTTTGTATATTTTCCTTAACATTTGCCTCCATTATATTACACAACAACGTACAACGTATATCCTTTTCTCCAGGGAATTATTCCATATTATAATTCCCACATATGGAGATGCATAAAGGAATTCTCCCACGCCCCCAATACCAGGAATTGAATCTGTAGCCTTGCCCGATTTATTCCTGGCCTCGTATCCCATATAAATCCCACGTATTTTCGAAACGCTAAGATTTACCGCCAAAAAATCCCACCTCCTTTTCCTCCTCAATAGAAAGCATATCCGAATGGTTTTGACATAATAAAATCGCAAAAAAAAATACAAAAAAAAATGTTTGAGTTAATACTAGTTCAATGACGGGGCATTACATATTATAATAGATGTGTACATTAGCTGTATAAAGGGGAAAGTTGATCAAATAAATATTTGATTGCGGAAATAATCCCACCAAATGATAATAAAGTTGACAAATAAGCCATTATATGGTCCCCGTAATACGGAAAAAGCTTTACAGGTCACTAAATAATTTGGTTGGATAGTGAGTTCCTCAGAGATTTTGTTATTGTATACCAGTCATTAAGACCTTTGTAAACAAACACTGACCGCCAGTCATTAGTGGACATATGAACAATGCTCATCCGGGCATTTACATCGTCTATGTTACATGTTTAAGGGAATAATTCTGTTGCAGGACAAATTGCAAAGACAAATATTTACTCACAATCAGTAACGACGTCCTCACAACATAAAAACAGTCTTTTAGTATTGACTTTCTCCGCTTTCTCCACTTTTCTTTCCTCCCCCGTTTCACTGGTTTAATACACGTGCATTCAATACGTATAATTAATGCATATATACTAATGAGGCCGGAAGAGGACGCACGTACATACATATTATAATTATTTGAGTGCAATTTTAAATATTTATGTTTATAATCTCCACGATTTCCCGTACTTTCTCTTACGTTTTTCCAAGAATGGAAATACACCCTGTACAAATGTATCTTGCTTTCACCCATGCATTTTCCCATACATATGGCCGTTAGTGGTGGAGCCATTCCAATTAGGACGTGAACACCCCCGAGAAAAAAAAGTGGACGCAGGCCCAGTAATTATATGACGGAGGAAAGGACGGTGGGCTGGATTATTAAAAAGATTGTGTGTCCTCTAACAGTGTACATTGGAGATAGTCAATAATCATAATGATGGCTTGGTGGAAATGCCAGGAGGTATTAATTACCCGGCACACACACACGGATCGAAAGTACACACTAATTACTCGTAGACAGCTCCCGGAATGTACGTTGATGGTGGGATCATACGTTAATATAGGGAATACATATGTACTACACATATGTACTGTACACATGGGGAAATAAGGACGTTATAGCCGAGAAATTCCCGGGACGTATTATTCTGGTATGCCGATCGTTTTCCCGGGTATTGCTTTCTTATTGCATTGATGTGTGTAATAAATACTGGCGGAATGTGAAAGTCTCCAGTCCCCCGCCTGGTTTACGGCAATGCATTGTTGCTGGAGGGAAGGGCATTGTAATTACATGGTGGTCCCACGGGGAGAAGGGAGCTCCTAGCACATTATGTGTATGGGGGAGGGAAACTGCAAAAATTCCGAAACTGATCCCGCAAAAAAAAAATCCCGGGTACTATTTTTTCGGAGAAATTTGCTGGAGGCCTCTGCCTGAAAAATCTGGAAGTGGATTATTGAAATTTCTTGGAAATGAAACTGGAAGGAGACTTGCTTGGAAAAATAAATATGGAAATAAAAATTGAAGGAGACATCCTTGGAAAAATATGGAAATGAATGCCTAGTAAAGGGATAGAAAAAAGGGATGGTGGATAAATACCCGGGAAAAAAATCTTGTAAAAGAGACAATTGAAATAAAATAGCATCTAAACATTTTTTTTCTTGGGGTATAAAATAAAAGGGAAATTGAGGGAATAAAGGACGGTAAAAATGAAGCCGGGCATTCGGACCCATAAAGGTGCTTTGATTAGATTAGACACATAAACATTTTTATGCTTATGATACTCATAAAATTATAAGCACATGACATAAAAATCTCCTTTTCCCCGTATATATCCCGTATTTTTTTCTCTTGTATATTTCCGCTTTAGCTCAGCTCAATATTACATGGTTTCTGTATTGAAAATTCTATTGACTTTCTCTCTTTCTCTCTTTCCCTTTGCTTTCTCCATTTTTTTCCCTTGGAGTAGCTCCCCGTAGGAACTCCCGTCGTATTTCTTTTTCTCCAAGCAAGAGAATTCTTTCATGTTTTGCCACGTGCTTTGTCCACGCCTTTCTCCCTGTTTTTTCTCTCTCTCTCTCGCTCTCTCTCTCTCTTTGGCTCTCCGAAAATTGTGTGTGTAGACAAAGGGACCATAAAAATATATAGGGAACATCTGGAATCATGTGTTATTAATAGGGAAAAGTATATAAAAATAAAAGTAATAACAAGAAAAAAAGCGTACCTATACACTCCATCTCCTCTTTTTACCTTCCCAGTAAACCTTGGGAAGAATGGGAAAAAATGGAGCAGAAATAGCATGTAATTCTTGTACAATATTTACCCTATAAAAAATGTGGAATAGGAGACAAGAAAATAAATATATGGTGGAGTCTCTCCTTTTAAGGCTTTATACATGCATTGCAGGGTATTATACATATGTATACATATAAGGGATATATGTATAGGCTATTTTATCAGAAGTTCGGCCCACATTTTTCCCCGGTGGGAAGGAAGGGAAACGGGGAGAATTGGTCATAAAATGCGTTACAGTTTGCAGTTAGCCATCATTTGGACGAGCTGGGAATGCTTCTGGAATTGACTTTGATGAAATCCCGTTATGGATTTACGGTGGACGTTAACACCCAGGGATATTTTTGGAGAAAGGCATACACTGTGAAATATGGGGAGTGATGTGCTACGATATGAGTTGAGGGAGGGAGAGAGTGGGCCAAAACCAAGGCCGGGACAGAGAAGAAGTAAAATGTTTAAGGTACACATACAAAACTGAAACTGAAAATGGAAAAATAATTGTGGGAATTTCTAGTCAAGAGAAATGGAGGAAAGTGGAGAAAGTTGTAAAAAAGGGAGAGATTGAGCAGGTAGAAATTAACCAGATTGAAAAGGGGCTAAAAAATGAGAAGGAAGAACACAGACAGAAACTACAAAATTGTTGGCGAAATTTAAAAGGAGAATACTAATGACGAATCAATTTCAGAACTGTACGTAAAAATAAGTAAATGAAGTAAGAAGGACGCAGAAAAAGTTTAAATTTAGCAAAATGTTAATCTAAAACTTGTAAACGGGAACGCAATTAGACAAAAATCAGGAGAAAGAGAAGGAAAGGGAAAAGACCAGGAAATATGGAGAAAGGTGGAAATACAACGAATAAAAGAAAAAAAAGGAGAAGAGAGAAATAACGAGAGATGAAACAAAAAAAGAGAGTGAAGAGATAAAAAACACATGAAAATCATAAAGAGAGAAAAACAAAAGAAAACCAAACAGAAAAGCAAATTGAGGAGAGAAAGACCAAAGAAAGAAAAGCAAAATGAGGAGAGAAAGACTAAAGAGAGAAAAGCAAAATGAAGAAAGAAAGTGCAAAACAGAGAAACGCCAGATAAAGAGCAAATTCAAAAGAGAGAAACGCCAGATAAAGAGCAAATTCAAAAGAGAGAAACGCCAGATAAAGAGCAATTTCAAAAGAGAGAAAAGCAAAATAAAAATAGAAAAGAAAGAACCACAGAGAGAGAGAAAATAAGAATAGAAAAAGAAATAACTAAAGAGAGATAGAGAGAAAATAAAAATAGAAAAGAAAGAACTAAAGAAAGAAAATAAAAATAAAAACAGAAAGAACTAATGAAAGAAAAGCAAAATAAAAAGAGAAAGAACTAACGAAAAAAATGCAAAATTAAAAGAGAAAGAATTATCGAGAAAAAAACAAAATAAAAAGAGAAAAAGCTATCGAGAAAAAAGCAAAACAAAAAGAGAAATAACTAAAGAGAGAAATACACAGAAATGGAAAACATGCAAGAAAAAGAGAAAAGTGAAATAAATAAATAGAAGCGTGAAAACAAAAAGAACTACTAAATAGAAAAATAAAAGCGAGAAAGTCAAGAAGGAAAAAGAAAATGGGAAACAAAAACAGCGGGATAGAAATAATATATCAAAGGGGATAATAAATAAGAGAAAAAATAACTAGAAAAGTGAAGCGAATAAAGGGAAAAGGAGAATAGGAAATAAATAATTGCAAAAAAGAAGGTCGCCGAAATGAAACCGCAACAATATGAAACAAAAATATTGAAAAGATTGGACGGATGGATATATTTAATAGGAGAGAATATTAGATAAAATGGACGCGTTGAAAAACTCACAGACTTTGCACATTTCTGGAATACCCACTATGTTGAAGGGTAGCAGAAATACTAGAAACCAGAGTTAAATCCAAAATGTAAACCTGAAAAATTTACGTAAAAACCATGAGGCTACAAATGAGCAAAGAAAAAAGCGAGAGACACAAAAGTGCAGAAAAAAGAGTGCCCAAATCACACCACGAGCTTTCTCCATCGTCAAGAGACACATTGTAGTCAAGCCATAGTTTCCCAGTCATTTAAGTTTTATCACTAATATTAAAAACATTTTCTCCCCGTGTGTGGGCCCCATAAACCCACAAACACAGTAAGTGAACGATCGAGGAAGAAAATCCGGAGAGAGAGAAAGCCCGAGAAAGGAAAAGAGAGTAACAAAACAACCCAAATAATAAAATACACTAAGCCAAATGTTTTTTCACAAGGATTACTCTAACATATACGGCCATTTTTATTTCTTATTCGTGGGAGAGAAATATATAGGAAAGAAAAAATCGTTGAGCCCCCAACCAGGTTGTAGTGGAAGGAAGAAGGCAATAAAAAAAGCCCAGGGAAATGTAATAAGTATGTCATTTACTATTTATTAAAACGAAGGGAAAGAAAGACTGAATTAATTTTGATAAACGCACCATGGACTCCATTTCCAAAAAGGACTTTCACCATAAATGCCCATGCAGAGCCCTACATGTGAGCTCTCCATGGAACAGTTTTTTCTCTCTATTTCTCTCTTTTCCATTTTCTCTCCATTTCTTTCTTTGTGTTACTCCACCAGATTTTTTTCCCCTGGGCTTGTTCAACCAGCCTTTAATGGCCATTTGGGGAAAATGGTGGATTTGTCCAGTTTTTTCTTTTCCCTAGTATTTCTAGGCCTTTAAGAAGAACATTTTCCTAGCGACTCATGGACTTCGAAGGGGAATTATGGGGATCTGAGTGATTTTTCTTGGTTTTTATACCCATCAAAATTCTGACTTTCAACAGGTTTCTCGTGAAAGTAAATCAAGTATTTTTAAAATTCCTGTTCATTCCTCCAGCTTAGAAAAATTTCCTGGGACGTGGGACCTGATTTAATTTTAATTGAAATAATGGACGCTCCTGTCATATTCCAAATGTGACAGGGAGGTTATATCCATACGTTTGTATTTTTCATTTATTCTCTTTTTAAATGGCTCGAAATAGGTTGACAGTATTTCGAAAGTGTATCATAAATGTTAAATGTGAAATCATGCGCAAAACTGTGTGACAGGTAAAAATAGGGGCGCAATCAATATTTCATTTTGTAGGTGACAATTAAAATCTGTGACAGCTCTTCATATGTGACAATTTAATTTTGATAACCATTTTTCCCCTTATTCTTTATCATTATGTACATATTTGCTTCTACCCATATAATTTGGCTTTGGCTTGTCTCAATGTTTCTTATTGCTTCATTCAATTGCAACAAACTTGTGTTTATTTTGTCAATTATTTTCTTTTACCTTTGGTTTTTTCTTTTTCCATTTTTTAGATGTCATTTTCTTGGTATTGCTTTCTCTTGGCGTTCTTTATTGTTTTGCTTTCTCTTCTATTGTCTTGCTGGGAGTATTCTTTGGAATTATCCTGATTTTTTATTCTTCTCTTGATTTCCTTGTTTCGTCTCTTGATTATGCGTGTTCTTAAGTTTTTATACCTTTTCTTGCTTTTGCCTTTTCTCTGGGGTTTATTGCTCTGTTTTCGTTTCTACTTTTATTTGTTTTGCTTTATCTCTCGTTTTTCCTCTACTGTTTTTTGCTGTCTTTGCTGGTTCTCTTGCTTTCTGTGTATCTTTTGTTGTTTTTGATGTATGTCTCCTTCGATTCTTTCGTTGTTTTTCTTGTTTGGTTTCTTTGCTTCTGCTATTTATTTAGTTTAGTATTTCTTTCTTTGTTTTTTTATTAATTAATTTGCCTTATCTATTTATTTATCTGCTTTTTTGCTTATTAATTTACCTTATCTATTTATTTATCTGCTTTTTTATATTTCTTGCTTTGCCTTTTCCATTTATACATTATGTGTTTGCTATTTATATCTATTTGTGTGCCTTTTCTAATTACATATTTGGTTTTTGCCTTCATTTTTCCATTAGTTTCTACATATATGTATTAGTATCTATACATTTCATTAACTTTCCGTGCTTTTTACTTCTTCTTTTGTTTAGTTTATTGAAGTATTTTACTGATTTCTCTTGCTTTCCTTGATTTTCGTATCGCAGTATTTGCCCTGTGGTTCATACTGAAAAAACAAAACATTTTAACTCCCTATTTTTATTTTTGCTCCCTTGATTTATTCCACGTCATTACCTTCCTGTCTCCCATTTTTTTTATTTGTACCATTCGTTCATTATTTTGTTACAAAAAAAATTTCACCATACAGAAATAGCGTTAGTCCTTTCCACATTCCGAAATGCCAAAGTAGGTCTTGTGTGAGCCCTATACTTAAGGCGGAATAATCCCAGATGTAATAATTACCCTGTCCTCTCCATCCGTATAATTAGTTACTTTAAGGAAGACATTCAACTTTTTGCAATCTAAAACAAAAATAGTACTATTAATTCTAGAAATCCTTCAACTCACACTTTCAAGTTTTCCGTTCCTCGTATATACGTACATAAAATCAATGCTAACTTCTTTTATGACGGGAAAATAATAATAGTGCAAACGGTGTGAGCCATAATTTCCCAGGAAATCTCCATCGTCTCTCACAGGTGTGAGGGGGAAGTATCCAATTACACATTCTAGGCAACTTTCTCCAATGTTAATGGACTTCAAAAAAAAAATTCAAACTCCCATATTGTGTAAAATCTCACAAATTACGCAGTTCCCTCACGACGACAGAGTTTTGGGCGGGAAATAAATTTACGAACTGCAAATGTCCCCGTGTGATTTTGTGCGTGTTACCTTTCACTGCCATTAGCCTTACCCAGTAATGTGCAGGTCGTGCCATATTTTAAGGGTCTAAAACATACTGCGCAATGTTTTTCCAAGCCTTTTGTAGCTACAGAAAATTCGGAGACATTTGGACAGACATTGCCTAGCGACTAAAAGGAGCAAGGAAACTTTTGGGGAAACCTGAGTATAAATTAGTTGGAGCTCAAGGACCAACTCAATGATTGTTAGTATCTTGTGAGTAATTGCTTTATTATGGTACCATATGATACACCTTCCCGCTGGACACAACTGGCTAGATAAAAGTTTACCAAAAAGAAGATGAGAGCCAAGAGAATATACAGCAAACGGAGACAAACTTGTATGAAGAAAATAGAAACAGCAGGAATGAAAAATGCAACTCCGAAATTATGAGTTTAACGAGAAAAGTTGGGGAAAGCAGAAAAATATTAAGCGAGAAAAGATCTAAATCACTAGAGAGAGACGACACAAAATCAGTTATTTAAACATTAAAATGTACAAGTAAAATAGGGAGAAAAAACAAAATTATGTATAGCAAGTGACAGAGAAAAATAGAAAAAATAAAATAGAGAAATAATGAAGAAATATATAGCAAGAAAAATCGATAGAAAAAATAAAATAGAGAGAAATAAAAAGGAAATACATAGCAAGAAAAATAGACAGAAAAAATAAAAAGGAGAGAAATAATAAAGAAATGCATAGCAAGAAAAATAGACAGAAAAAATAAAATAGAGAGAAATGATAAAGAAATACATAGCAAGAAAAATAGACAGAAAAAATGAAATATACGCAATAAAAGTAAAATAGAGAGAAACAACAAAACACATACGCTCATAAAATAGAGCAACAAACAAACGGAAAAGTAATAATTATATCAAACAGAAAAATCAATGCGAAAGCCAACAAATGAAGTAAAGACAACACAAGAAGAAACAAATACAAGGAAGTGAATGGAAGAAACAGAGAAATTAAAAAATAGATCAAAAGCCAGAAAAGAGAGAAAACTAATTCGAGAGAAAGCAAGGGAAGAGAAAAGAAAAAGAAAGCAAAAACGCTGAACGAAAAAAAATCAAGGGCTTGAGAGAAAGAATTTAGAAACCGCTTTGACCAGATGAAGAAATAAATTGAAGAGAAAATAAAGTGAAAGCAAGAAAATAGTACTTGATATTAGAGAAGGCAAGACGATGTAAAATGGATAGTAGCGTAAAGACGCAGCTAATGGACGACATTGCCCTGAGACGGAAAAAAATATAGCGCAAAATTAGCCTCTAATAGACAAGGTAAAAAAAATTGGGATCAACCCCCAAGAAAGTAGCATCAAGCTAGGACAAAAGGTAAATGTACAAAAACATTGGAGATGTAGAAAATCCAGGAAAGACTTAGAGTCTCACATTTCAAAATGGCGCATTTCCAGCTAAAAATACGAGCAAGCCAAAGACGTCCTCGTTCTACCTTCTCAAGTTTCTCGTCATAATCGGCTTCCCCGAAAATGTTTCTTTTTCCTCCCTTAAAAACTACTGCAAAAACAAAATTTGGTTCTTTTCCACATTTTCCTCTGTGTAAAATCTTTGGATTCATCATACAAAATAAACCTAACTTCCTTGTTAATTTGGAGCTGAAAGTTTTTTAGCGGAGAAGCAAGTTTCCTTTTACCTTTTGCAATATTCATCTTGCAATTACAAGGCCTTCTGTGTCACAATTGGAATAAGGAAGTGAAATTCTTCTTGTGCTATGAATTCTTTAGATGTATGCACATATCTACACGTGAAGATATATGTATACAAATGTACATTTCCACGATGTACAGATGTATAGGTATAGTCTTATCCTATACGCCATTTTTAAACCTCTTCATGAGCACACGTGCAGCTCTACGTCTATATAAGTTCATACATATATATATACATACATATATATACATATGTTAGTATATCCATACATATATATTTCGAAAGTATCTATATTGTACAATGTATGTATCTATATATGCATATCTGTACAAAATATCGTCCCACACGATAAGACAAAAGCAAATGGAAAGAAAAGGGGAAAATAACATTTATATAAAGTATTATATTTGACTGTAATGATGACTGACATTAATTGATATGTGAAGCCACTTTGGATGTTTCTCGTCCCATCACGTCAGTAAAAAGCAGTCCCCTCCCTCCGCCTTTTCTGCCATGCCGTATATGATTTAAATCATGTTTTTTTGTACAAAGTTTCGCAAGGAAATATAATTGCAGTCTATCCTTGGGAGACATCAAAGTAATAGCAGCTCCCATTTCCTCCCGACGCTCCAATCAGAGTGACGCCTGACGGCGACATGTAGAAAGGGCGGGACTTATGAATTTTTCTTGAGGTTTATGAATTCCTGGACAGTTAAATTTAAATACTACCCAGAAAAGGGATTATTGGAGGGGCAGAGAATAGAGAGAAACCTAAAATAAAGGATAAGGGAGTGACTTTGGAGAATAATAATAAATAATTTCATATGGAATAAAATAATATAAAACCCAAACATGTATCTAATGCTTGTGTCTTTATTTATTCTTGTTTCATGTCCGTTGATGCCCAATTCCGAACGGATTTCGTCCACGCTTCTTGGATAAACACAATGATAACGCCATCAATTGATGCTGCAGGTAAGAGTAATTTCATTTAATCACTGATGAGTCTACGGAATGAAGCATTTTTGCCATGCCAAGCATTCTACGATCGCATTGTAAATAGAATGAACTTGTGCGTAAGTATGTTTTTATACACATAGAGAGTAATCATGGGAAAGAGAAGGAAAAATAAAGTAAAAAAGAGAAGAAAGCATAGAGGAAAAATTCGAGAAAGAATGAGAAAAAAGGGGAAATAATGAAAGAAAATGAGCCAAGGAAAAAAAGATAGAGATTGAGCAAAAGAAACGAAGAAGGAAGGAGGAATTGGGAGATAGTAAGAGAGAGAAATTTGGGGAGAAAAAAGAGAAATTGGGAGAAAGTAAGGGCGAGAGAAATTGGGAGAGAAAAAAGAGAAATTGGGAGAAAGTAAGAGAGAGAGAAATTGGGAGAGAAAAAAGAGAAATTGGGAGAAAGTAAGAGAGAGAGAAATTGGGAGAGAAAAAAGAGAAATTGGGAGAGAAAAAAGAGAAATTCGGAGAAGGTAAGAGAGAGAGAAATTGGGAGAGAAAAAAGAGAAATTCGGAGAAAGTAAGAGAGAGAGAAATTGGGAGAGAAAAA
>JAQGBT010002920.1:0-21782 GCA_034698585.1 Disparrhopalites patrizii | reverse complement strand
TTTAAGCCACCCAAATGTTGGTCATGGTCACAGCAAAATTGTCGAATGGTCACCCGGGTGACCAAAGTCACCAGTTTTCTCACCACTGATGTAGCTATTTACATATTCGAATTGGATTGAAAAACAAAATCTGAGAATTCAAAATCAGCATTGCATATAGCATACTGGTTCCCCAAAAATCTCCATCTCGCTTATGAAGTTATGAAGTGAAAATTTAGAATGGACCATTTGTCCTTAAAATGGAAAAGCAGGCCTACTACCTACACTTGAAGTCTAAATCATTCGGAAAGGTTGCCTCCTCAATGGCTCATCCGGTCCTGTAGGAACAAAAAAGCACTATGGCGTTGGATTGGGAGGTTTTCTTTTATATATTCCACATATAAATGATATGGAAAAAAGCCTTTTCTATATAGTCTATATATATATGTACGGAGACTCCTGCCTTTTCCCTATGGCTCTTCTCTCTGCTGGCTCTCTGCTTCCATATATATACCTTTTAAACAAGCGAAAGAGAGGGAAAAGAATGGAAAAGGAGCGTGAATGCTTTTAATAGGGACGTCCTCGCATACTCAGTCACTACATAAGAACCAAGAGCTCCAGCTCTCCTTCCCAACAAATAAATTTTTTTTTATACATTTTTTTTGCGAGCTTATAATAAATCCTGCGACCGAAGAAAACAATAATTACGCAGAAAATAAAAAAAAAATTTTTTACGGATTCTCTTACATTTTTTTCTCTATCATTTCCCCCTCCTGGAACAGTTTTTTTTTGTAAAACAAAAGTGATTTGCCAGTGTAATCTTTAATTCTCTGTGCAAAAGTGCATTTATTTTGTGGAACTGTTCTCTATATCCTCATTTTCAAAGTGTTGCACGAGGATTTTATTGTTTTTTTTTTTGGTGATTTACTTGAATTTTTACCCCTCGCGGGTTTTTCCAGCGATTTCGGGGCTGTTTTTTTTTTTTCGGGAACAATTTTTTGTTGGGAAAAGTGACCTTGGTGAGTTTGATTTTTATTGTCTTTTAATGTTTTTTTTCGTATTAAAGTGATTCCCGGTGAATTTCGGAGCAATCGGAGCTGGGAATTGTGAATGTGCATTGTTGGATTTGGAAAGTTTGAAGGTTTTTGTTGGTTATTCAAGACGAGTGATTTTAACGTTCGTTTTGGTTGTTTTTGGTGTGATGATTTTTTGGAGGGAATTAATTTTGTAATTTGTTTTCATCATTTTCTGGGTTTTCACAGCTTCCGTGATTTTTTGGGGGAGGGGGGATGGTTTTTTGATGAAGGAGAAGTTCCAGGTGATATCCGGGAAGAATTGGATTTCAAGTTGTTGCTACAATCAAGGTGTGGACGTAACATTATTACGTGCGGATCAAATTGAATGAGCAGAAACGGTGAGAGCAACAATGAGATTTTAATTAAGGCGGGATTCCGTTTTCGTGAATTTTGCTCTCCCCCTTGGGGATGTGGTTGATTTTTGCTTGTCTTTGTACTGTTTGTATTGTAAGTATTGTTGCTTTCTTTGTTTTTTGGTGTTCAGGATATATTTTTTGAAACTTTAGTTCAGTCATTAAGCTTTCCGGAAAGGACAGGTGTATATAGCAAAGTATCTTCGTCGCCAGTTTTATTTCTGGAGTCCCATGATGTTTTCGAAGATGTCCATGAAGGTGTTTTGCTTCGTCAGCGTATTTTACCATGTTTATATTATTTGTTTTGTTATAAAATATCATGTTTTGAGAATCATCCCCTGTGTTGATCAATCGATTTAGATGTTGATTGTTATTGTTGATATGTTGTTGACAATAACGCGTTTTAGTTTTGATGTTGGTTGTAAATAATGCACGACTCTCAATGTTGATTTGGAATTTGGATTAAGGTTCCCTATTTTTAGTATTGAATTGTTGATGAATTAGCTCCAGTTTTATTGATTTGTTGCTTTACGTTTGTTGCATTTTTACTACAGCTGGAATCTCTATGGGGTTCCATTAATCTCTTTGGAACTGGAAAAAGAGGGGTTTAGAACTTGGGTAAAGCTTGACTGAGCCAGATTTTTTTGAAACGCATTACGGCACTTAAGAGAGGTTGATTGTAGAAGTGTGCGCTATGCTCTATCGGTTTGTAAAAGTTATGCATTAGAAAACAAGGCAGTTTTAAGTTGCGGAATTGTCATTTTTCCTTTACAAGACATTCAAGTAATCCTTTTCGTAAGTGTTATTACTGATAAAGAACGTTATCGAGGGTTTAGGAAGAGGTGCGTGTGAAGTGATGAGGATCACCGATTTTTTGAATTGGGAATGAAGAGACTTGTTGCCTCTCGGTTGAAGGAATGTCATGTTGTAGTAATTTAATATGTGCCATCTAAATACCTGGACTATCTGTTTCTGTGTTTGTATTTCGTAGAAGGGTTGGTATATGGACATACATACCTGCTACTAAAAATGGTAAAATAATGATATTCATGCACATGAGCACGAACACTGAAATGTGTTTTGTGGTAAATGATAATCAGAGAGACGGAGAGGGACGGAGCTTAATGTGGATTGTGCATCAATGTGATACTCTGAAAACTGTAAGCTAAACAATTTGATAGTCAAAAGCATTCCAAAACAGTTCAAATAGAGGATCAAATCGTAGGTATACAGTTGTAGAAACATACTCTGGTTCTGTTGTATTTTCTAAATGGTAATAATAAATTAGTTATGGAAAGCAATATGTGAGATGCTTTAAATGTATTAACATTTAGGTAGCGACTGGCGAAATAGCGGGAGAAATAATAACATGGAGGAAAATCACAAGTTTGGAACGCTAGTGGAATTACTGCCAATAAAAATAAATGAGATTAAAGGGGGAGGGTGTATGTTAATAATAAATATGGGGAGTTAAATTAGGTTGGGTATGTGCTTGTGCATCTTTTACCCTTTTGGTTAGTATAACCTACTGGAGTGCTGCAGTTGGAAGTTGGAACTCCGTATTTAGTTCTCCTTTAGATAATTATTACATGCGGAGGCGACCAACTTTTTTTATATCTATATGTATAGTAAATAAATAATATCTATTCTCTATATATTACTTTTAACGAGCATCTTTTTTTGTGTAATATTTGTATACTCAGTATATAAGTTTGTCCCTTATGATGGCGCAGCTCCTGTAACCATAAATAGGGTTTTCCACGACTTGATTGTATTCAGTATGCACACATGGGGTTCTACCAGTTATACACAATTAATAGTAAATAAAATTATTCAACGCAGCCAGCCGTCAGCAGTAGGTTATAGAGAAAGAGAGAGAGAGAGAGAGATACTTACATTTTTGTTTTTGTGTTGCTTTGCTAGATTGCTACAAGCTTCAACCGACTTATTTGTTATTTCCTCCATTGGTGTTTACAAATGCCACTTACTATCATTTTCGTGGGAAGGCTTTTAAAATATGCTTTGATTATTGCGTGTAATAAGAGTTAATCGTAGTTTGGTTAAGCGATTCACAAGGCCTTAGTCACGGATAAAACGAAATATGTACTAAATTGTAGTAATTGAATTTTCTGATATGTTCAAGTTAAGACAGTTCCAGCAAAAAATTTGCGAGAGTAAAAAATTCGGAAATAATAGCATGGCAATTTGTTGTGTTTTGTGTTGCTTCCCACCAATGGAAAAGTTAACATTTCCAACAGTCCTTTAATATTGATCGGTGTCTTGTTATTTTATTTTTAGAGACTGGATTATCTATATAAAGATTTCGTCCTTTCGAATATTCCACAAGTGCCCGATATGAAGAAGAAATCTTTTATGCATGATGAGATTTGAAAAACTACATTTTTGAGGAAGAAGCATATTTTGTGTCGTGTGACGAAACATTATATAACAGTGATTGACATTTTCTTTCGGGAAATTATATTTCTTTTCGGGTGAATTTCAACGACGACAATCCACATAGGTAAACATCATTACTTGACAAAAAGTATTTGGTGTTTGCGTGTGGTTTTTACATCAGCGGCTTCATCAGAAGATGAATAATTCTTTCAAGTCGGATAATAATTCTCAATCGTTGATTGAGTCCAAGTTGACCGCAATGGATTACTACGGTATCGAAAATCTTCCAGGGTGTTCGCAGTTTTGGTTGACCGACACGATTTTGTTGAATAATCGCAATTATTCCCAACACCATGGACATGCAGTGACTAATAATGCAAAGGAGGGGTGAGTTGTTTTTTTTTTTATAGTTTTTTAAGTGTCATTGTTGCAATGAGGTGAATTCAGAAGGTGCTACAGAACTTGACTATTCTTTAGTATTCATCATCACCTTGTTTCTTGTTTTTAAACTTACAAAATACTGAAATTGCAAACTTCGGCGTGACGTGTGCCCTCATTGTTTTCCATGAAATGCTATTGATTCAGGTATCAGCAATGATACAAGCGTCAATTGTTTTTCTACTACAATGCGCTGATTGATTGCCGATAGAGCTTTAATTCAGTACGTAATTTTTATTTATGGTGAGTTACTCGTCTGTCAACATTATTCATATTATCTTTGTATTTTACAGGGGAAAGAAAGGTAAGAATGTCCAGAATAATCACAGTAACAATCATAACGTCATGCAAAGTTCGACCGGAGTGACTCCAAGCAAGTTGTCCAAGATCCCAGTTATGGGCTTCGGGAATGGAAAGCACACGTGCCAAACTTGTCGAAGAGCATTCAAGCGGAAACAATCTTTAGAGATGCACATGCGAAGTCATACAGGTTCGTTATTTTTCTATGAACAGTTCGTTATAAATGATTCAACATAATTTTATGATCCCTGCAGGTCAAAATTATTTCCAAGCTCTGATACCTTCACTTCTTAGTATATACAAAATTGCTGTTACCAATCAATGATTATGTCTATTTCTACAGGAGAAAAGCCATTTAGCTGTGACGAGTGCGGCCGCAGCTTTACCCAGCAAGGAACGTTGAATCGTCACCGAATAGGGGTTCATCAGCCCAAGTCACAGGAATGTTTTGAATGTGGCAAGAAGTTTGGCTACAGGGACTACCTCGTGAAGCACATGAGTAATTGAAACTTTTTAAAATAATATTTTATGAAAACAGTTACTGTTTACAGTTGTGTTTATCTCTTATTTTTTATGAAACTGGTTTTTTCGGAACAATCCAGTAATTTTTGTCACTTGTTTGTGTATCTCTGCAGGGACACATACGGGTGAACGACCATATTCCTGCCCTAAGTGTGATAAAACGTTCCGGGATAAAACTAGTCTGAACCAACACGCCCGTTCACACAAGTAAATCCTAACAGATTTAATATAATTCTTCCATAATAATAAATTAACTTCTTTATTTTCTTCTGCCTTCACTGTTTTTATTTCTTCCTACCTTATCTACATTTCTACGCATATATTGAAAATAACTATATAATTCTTCAATCTATCTCTGTTGAACTGTTTAAAACAATTTTCTTCTTCTTGTTCTTCCGCTTCTCAAGAACAGAAACTAATAACAGTGACGAAATTCAATTTCAAAGTGACTAGACCTTCACAACTTAGAAGGAAGAGAATGAAGGAAGAGAGCAAGATTTAGACAGTGAAACAAAACACAAGAGAAGTAAAACTGAGAAGAGAAATTTTTCCCCACCTATACCATCGCTTGAATTCAATTACACTAAAACCCAAAACAAGTCCAATAAACTTACAGCTACACTTCATGGATCTTCAACATTAAATCTGTAAAACCAGCACCCTTTAAATGGAATCAGCATTTTATATTTAAAAAAAGTCGGCGGCAATCATCACCTAAAGTTCTAAGTCTTCGGTCTTTTACACCTGTCACTTCAACTTCCGTTAAATCAAGAGAATCAACCAAAGTGTATTTTTGGTTAATTTTATAATTATATAGCAGCGGGAAAAGAAGCTGTAGTTGTACGTAAGTATAATATTACTTTAGTATTAATTGTTTTGTTAAGTCGAGAAATTTAGGTAAATGTAGTAATTCCAATGCCATAATAGTAACTTTTATGGAAATTACATAACAAATAGGAAATCATAAAAAACATATAGGTAGAAAGGCACAGGCTCATTAAGCTTGTTTGTTGTTTCGTGAGATTGTGGAATATTTGTGTTTTTTAAAAAAAAGCTTGCAATAAATCTTCTCAGATGGTTACATAAATTTATACCAAATACTATACAAAAAACACTAAAAAGGTAAATACTGTAGTCATTTTCGTGTTAATTTTTCTGGCGATGAAAATAATATTTTCATGGTTAAGCGTGTAAAAAGCTGGATAAGATGTTTGATTTCGTAGGGAAAGCAATACAAATATTCCGAAAGCATTACTAAAGGTTCAAAAAGCAACTTAGTCTTTTTCTACTTTTATATGTAAAGTCTTCAAATTACACATATTATATACAAAAAAAAACAATAAACCACAAAATAACCCGCCTAAAATATACCGAAATTAATTTTACAAAAAAAAAGAAAAATAAAGCTACTATCTACATCTACTAGACTATACCACAGAATGTACTATTTAGCAAAGAAAAAAAAGAAATTATTACTGTTCTATTACTATACCAGTACATAATAATTCAAATATATACAACTATAAAAAGGAAAATGGAGTTCAAATATATCGCCAACACTTTATACATAACAAACAAATAGTAACTTTAATATTCTACAAATATCAAACGGATAGACACGATTTTTGAACAAAGTTATTCTATAAGGTAATGATTAGAAAACAAAATAGACCTAAAGCAAAACAAAAATCTTCGAACTATTTTTTCTTCAAATGCAAAAATGATAACTAAGAAACTATATCTTTCAATAACACTCCACAAACAAAACAGTATGAGACTTATTCGAATCAAAAACTACACCAGGAAATAATTTTTGATGAAACGTGTAATTGGATAGCTGTAGCAAGTAGAAAAAATCGGCAGTATACGGAAAATTATTTTAAAAACTAACAATACAACAAATCAGAAGATATAAATAATTTTACAAAGCAAATTCCGCCATTTCGTATTTAAGCAGAAATCTATTCCGCATCATTTCAGAGTTTCGCACAATAGTCGGAGTTCCAATTACTTTTGTTTACAATTTTTTGTTCAAACATTTGGTTTACCTGTAGAAAAAAATTTGAAACATAGTTGTAGGTTAGGAAAACAAGGGCATTCAAAATCAGGATTATTTCATTGGCCATAAAGAAAATTAGATTCAGATGACTAAATATAAACCGTTTGTACAATGACTAACACGGTAACAATTAACAATAAATGCGTAAAAAACAATAATTAATCAACTTGTATACTGTATGAAGCATAAGTACAATGTACGATAATGAAAAAAGTAGGGGAAATGATAAATTCGAAATAATTTTTTGTGCGACTCAATCAAAATGATTTCCTTTTTGTTATTTTATGCAACATCAGTTATGAAAAGTGTTTTTCAAAAAAATATGAATTTTTTCCACTTTTCTTCCTGTTCAAATAGCTTCTTAAAAAATTAATTACTACTTGTAATTTTAAAGCTCTGAATTTATTGAGATACTTTAATGCATATTATTATTCTTGATAATAATTATGATAAACATGTAATATCATAGGCTTTAATTAATTTTGTGGGCGTGCGTGAGGCAAATTTGTACAGTTTTGATGCTACTGTTGGTGTAATAACCTTATGTAATAATAAGTAATAATAATAATTTTTAGTTGTTTTGATTATTAAGTAATAGCATCATTGTAATAATATCAGTAGCGGACTTCATGTAATGTAGTTTTACGATATACATACATATTTGCGAGGGTATGAAATAGTGTATAAAAAACGTAAACAATAGATTTTTGCAGTAATTGTTGAGACTGAGCATTGATTACCAGTTGACTATATACTTTTTTGCTTCCGTTTATTACTAATTATGAATAATCATCATTTGTGTATAAAAACATATCTACATTTAAGGTAATTACACAAAATTGCACTAACTATACTAATGAAAAGATTGTGTAAAACACTTCAAAAGCTCGTGCATGTATATGTATGCAAAATGCAAAAATTTCTTGATGTATTTCTTTAAAAATCGTGGAGGATTTTGTTTGTATCTCATTTTTTGTGGCATTTTTTCGTTATTTTTTGTGATTTTCAGGCCCACTTGTACCCTTTTGATGTATTTTTTTCTTTCTTTTTTGTGGTGTTTTTCTGTCCTGTGGTATTTTTACTTTGACGTATCTTTTTCTGTATGTACGGTGATGCTATTGCTTTAAAAGACAAAATCCATCCCCTTTGTCAAGGAGAAGATTTTGTGTTCGCGGAATATAACGAGGGGTAAATTCCACGTCTTGCTATAAACTGTAATTTCTCAGCCATGCTATATTACACTTTAGTTTCTTGTTTAATTTTTGAGTATATAAATATTAGAAAAATTAAAAAAAAAAAAACAGCATATGCTATTTCTTTTGGGTATCTTTCTAATGGATGAAAATAACGTAGTGTATGTAGTACAACGTCTCCGAAGAATTTATAAAAGTACTTGATCCATTTTTGTCCTTCTTTTTTGTCTAATATTTAGAATATTTACTATATGTAAACAAGAGAGGTAGTACTTGTGTTTCCTATAATTGTTGTAACCCAACAAACAAAAAAGTCGTGCGTATAAATGCCATATTTACATATAGCAATACCTATATTACAAGTTACTTAAAAAAGGAATGTATCACTATACTAACTATACATACATCCTCAATATTACATTATATTCCTCCCGATGATGATGGTAGAAATTTATTTTGAAGCAATCCTGGATCATCCACGTATAAGTCTGGAGAACGTAGTGACAAATTAGTTTATTATGATTTAACAAGGCAAACTTTAAAGTCTGTAGTAGCAAATTGTACGTTTACGTTTTAGCATACAAGAAAAATATGTACCCGCATGATTTTCTGTTTACAAAAAAAAAATGTATTTAGTTGATACGTGAAAATTATATATTAATATTAAACATTATGTACATGTACATATATCATTTGTTTCCTCCTTGAATCATCCTATGGAATAATTATATTATTTGTTGTTATCTTTACGTATAATATTTGATGAATGAAAACTCTTTACTATATATACGATAAAAAAAACCAAAATGTCGTGCAATGTGTCGAAACATCAGTTACGTGTTCTCAAATATAAATTATTGTCATATGTCATATCGTTCATTTTTTCGCATGTTCTAGTATTTTTTTTTTGTAATTATTTCCGTTAATTATGAAAACAAATATTCCGGAAAAATTACTCTTTTGTCCTGCAACGTGCTTATACGTTTGCTTATCAGTTTCTGAAATGCGTCTCTCCCAGTACAAAGTTAGGTTCTTTTGGGGGAAATAATCAAAGAGTAAACAGATTATAGAAATGTCTGTTGAAATATATAATTATAACCAAATCCATGCATAATTCTTGTCCACACACCCAGCGGCATTGACATTGACAGTGACAAAATCCACAGGGCTTCACTTGATATCTTATCATCTGGTCCACTTCTCGATTTTTACATGGACAATCTTTCCATGCAAAAATGCAAAGGGGAAGGAAGAAATAATTGTTTAACTTACACAATGCCCCTGATAATGTGAACGTTCCCGATATCATCCTAAAAGGCCTAAACATGGACCTTGAAAACACTTGTGCATTTGTTTTGATTTTTCCGTCTCCACGCCGAGTAATTATAGAATGGAGGGAGAATTTTTCCACAGTTATCTCCCTGTTTTTAATTAGGTATACCTATAGATACTTATGTATAGGTAAAAGAAAATATAATTCATTGGAAGTGTAAGAAGTGATAATGATAGGTGGGTGAGAGCTTGATACTTGATAATTGGGTTATACAAGGTGAAATCCACCACCTGGAAGCGTGAATTGAATCTGTCCCTATGCTATAGGGCGAGACCCGGAGATAAAATCAGGTGAAAGAGAGAGCGTATTTATAGGTACATAATGCTGGAGAAGATGAATCGGTGCAATGACAATATCCAGGAACTGCCCCACAGAAACGGCAAAAAGGGAGGCTGAATTGAGAGAGAAAATGGGAGGGAACGTGGTGGGAAAAGAGGCGAAAAGTGGATTTGAAAAACAAAAAGTAGAGGAAAGTGCCAGGAAAAAGAGGTGGAAAAGAGAGAAGAAATGGGAGATAAAAAAGGAGGGAAGCTGGGAGAAAAAAGGAAGAAGAGGGAGAAGAAAATAGCAAGAAATTAGAAAGAAATGGAAGAGGGAGAGAAAAAAAGGAAGGAAAGGGAGAGAAAAAGAAGAAGGAAAGGGACAGAAAACGTGATGGAATGGGGAAGAAAAAGGGGAGCAAAAAAAAGAAGGGAAAAAAAAAGAAAAAGAGGAAGAAAGCATAGAAACAGAGGAAGAGAAGGGAGAGGAACAGAGGAACAAAAGTGATGGAAAAGGGAAGAAAAAGGGAGCGAAAAAGATAAGGAAAGGGGAGAGAAAATGAAAAGTAAGAGACAATGAAAAGAAAGAAAAAACGCGGGGAAAGAGATAGAAAATGAGGATGATGAAGACAGAAGAGAAAAAAGGGAGAGAAAAAAGAAGGAAAAGGGAGAAAAACAGCGAAAGAAAATGAAGAGAAACAGACGAGGAAAAGGCAAAAAAAACGAGGTAAAACGGTGAGAAAACAAGAGAAGGATAAGAGAGAGAGAAAAAGAAAAGACAAAAGGAGAGAAAAAGCGGCAGAAAATTTATAGAAAACGAGAAGAAAAAAGAGAGAAAAATCGGAGGAAAATTAAAAGAAAACCAGGATAAAAAAGAGAAGGAAAAGATAGCGAAAAAGCTGATGAAAATTAAAAACAACCAGAAGGAAAAGAGAAAGAATAGCAAAAGACAACAGCAGAGAAAAAGCTGAGGAAAATTTAAAAAACAAGAAGGAAAAGAGAAAGAAAAGCAAAAGACAACAGCAGAAAAAAAGCTGAGGAAAATTTAAAAAACAAGAAGGAAAAGAGAAAGAAAAGCAAAAGACAACAGCAGAGAAGAAGCTGAGGAAAATTTAAAAAAACAAGAAGGAAAAGGAGAGAAAAAGCGATGGAAAATTTATAGAAAACAAGAAGGACAAGAGAAAAAAACCTGAGGATAATTTTAAAAAACAAGAACTAATAGAGAAAGAAAAGCAAAAGACAAATGGCGAGAAAAAGCGATAGCATATGAAGAGAAACAGACGAGGAAAAGGGAGGTCAAAAGTGGAGAAAAGGGATAGAAAATGCGGGTGAAAACGGATTTAAAACGAGAAGGAAAAAGCAGAGAAAAAGGAAGATCCAGGGGTGAAATACATTGCATGACTACGCATTGATTTAAGCGGATGTTTAGTGCTACACAAATTTTGTAATCATACTACAGCCAATAATTAATACAAGTAAAGTCACAGTAAACAGCGTTTGCTGATATGGCATAAATTTCTCTTCCTACTAAAACCCTTTTCTCCCCGTGTCAAACATGCCACTGCATATCTATGAGCGGGCATCTTATTATTGTTTCATGCCCAAATGCTTCACATCTTTTTTGTCTTGTATAGAAGAACGGCAGCCTCATGTTTTAGTGCATATCCTGATGATCCTATTAAAAAACTGTACCGAGCAAACGCTCTATGCCATTGCAAATTTTTGGGAGGCATCCAGTAGGCCTGGCATCATTTCTGTTGGGGCAATTGGAGCATTCTATGGACTATGGATTAATGGCTAAGCTTGCTAATTGGTCTGAGCGGGAAATCCAGAAGTGTAACTTGGTTCCCAGCAAAATTTGGTCATAAATATTTCCGCATATCTAAATAGAAATTTTTGAGTAGGTAAGGCTTTAAGTCTAACTGAACATATTCAACTTTGGATTTGAAGAGAGGAAAATATTTTCCTCGGGGGTCAAACGAGTGTGAACTGGAATACGATTATTTTTATTGTTAAAAAAAAACTCCTTTTATTTATTTTTGTCAATTAATTCTCATTTCCTCTTCCCTTCACCTTTAATAGCACAATGTGAGTAAGCATTATGTGTACAGCATTAATGGTATATATGTACATCATTTTAAAAAAGTCACTTTGATCCTTCATGCCAACAATACAAGTGAGGATCTTGATGCACACACGCAACCTCATTTTCTTTCATAATTGGCCGCAGCACCACTAAAAATCCAGGGGGTGATATTTGTTATAAAAGGACGAGGCGTAACTAAATAATTGAGAGAAAAGTTTTTTTTTCTCTCTGCACAGGGCTATATATCGTGTATATAAAAAATTAATGAGAATTAGATTATTATCAAACATTGTACAACTCCATACATTGCTCTTTTCTTAAACTTCCAAAGAAGTAATTGGAGAGCATGACCAATCTCTGACGCACTCACCTGTATATTTATATATGTATAGCATACCACATTTTACTCTTTTGTCCCAGAAAAAAAATATTGAAACAAGAGAATCCATATGGCTTCTTCTCCTTATTAAGGGAATAGAAGGTGTACTATAGAGGAAAATGTATGGCATCCTTCCATGCACCCACGCCATTCATACCTTTTTTTGAAGGAATTACTTCCATATGAACCACTTCTTTGACAGGGCAGTGAGTGTGTCTTTATTAATTAGTGCTCTCAACCAGTTGCATGACAGGACTTGGAAGAGTTCTGATCTATGGATATTTCTCATAAATACTCTTTCAAATGGATTTGACGCACTCAACCGAATACAATTGTTTGAGTAATGCACAAGAGCGGTTCAATATCCAGAAAAAACGCTTGTATACTCTAGCATCTATGATTTTCTGGCGATTTTGGATTTTAGACCACTCGGACATCCTGAAAGAATATTCCAAGGACAACAATAATGGTGAAAGAACTCTTGGATGGCAATACAGAACAATGGAATGTTTTGCAGATGTTAATGCACGTTCTCCGGTGACTTCAGTGATAACAATAATGTTAGAAAAACTCTTGAACTGCATTACGGAATGGAAAGTTTTGCAGATATTAACGTACTTTCTCCAGTGGCTTTAGACCACTTGGCCATCCTGAAAACCTTGTCAAAGAGATTGAATTGTAATTGAAAATAACGATCATTGCATTTTAACACAGCCGGAAATATAAATAGGACATTTATTACTGCTTGTTCAGGAGGCTTGATATAATTCGGCAATCCTAAATTAATCAAACATTGTGAAAATGTATGGAATTCAGCACCAAAAGCTTGAATTCTTGAGCATTTTGATCCAACTATCTGATGGAATACGCAACGCATTATACTTCTTTGTGTTTTTGGTAGGAAGCATATTAATTGCAGTCAATATCCAGGAAGAATTCTGCATCCTGGAAACTTGATTAACT
This sequence comes from Disparrhopalites patrizii, assembly GCA_034698585.1. Lineage (NCBI taxonomy): Eukaryota > Metazoa > Arthropoda > Collembola > Symphypleona > Sminthuridae > Disparrhopalites > Disparrhopalites patrizii. Next base: position 8,444 of record JAQGBT010002920.1, on the reverse strand, counting down.
TTCTCCAGCGGTTTTAGGCCACTCGGTCATCCTGAAAAAAAAATATAGAAAAAAAATATAGAAAAAACAATTATATAGACAAGAAATCATCGGTTTGATTCATCACTGGCCGTTCATTAATCCACGCAACGCGAGTCCCATTGTCCAAACAATGGTGTAAGGCACGGCAATTCTTGGATCTCAAATACCATTGTTTCTTTCTTGGGTGCAATAAAGGTTAAAGGACATTGCAAAAAACAGAAGCTTTTATGGGAGCTTCTTCCTTTTTCATTCATAAAGACGTATCATGAATGGTCTGTTCCTTAAACAAATCCTCGTTTTTTTTTCTTCCACGGGCTATATACGTCCACCAACCTTTTGTTCCCATGCATAAGTTCTTTCAGACTCTTTATCAAAGAGTTATTTCATTCAGTCGCACACTCTACAAGTCTTCCGTTATGAACCTTATAATTATATTGTGATTAAGTACTTATATATTTATGTACATATTTTCATTTTCCACCACACGGTCTGTGCTCCTTTTTTTTTTAACTCGCTTCTCTCTTTCCAAGGTTCAAATGCCGGCTCATAGAGAAATGCAGAGGCACTTATTACACTTATTAGATTGACTCTTTGAGTGTCAGGGAACACAATGGAAGAAATGGAGATAATTACTCCTTAAATGCGAGAGAGAGAGAGAGAGAGAGAGAGAGCGGAAAACAATACTTAAAGCTTCTGTACAGGGTGGCTAAATTTTTCTATTAACCTAACGAAACCCTAGTTTGGACGTGCACATTACAGACCAAAATGTCTCAGCATACAAGCAGTGAACCAGGCAAATGTCAATAAATTAAAATGGAGTATGCCTTCCAGAATTGGTAAATCTGATCATGTATATACATAGATTATGTTATACATTTATACATAATACATATGTATATCAGACATGCCTACAGAAATACAACTCTGTTTCTCTGTAATAAAGAGAGGAAAAATAAGCAGAAAATGATTTGCTAAGAAAGAAAGTTCTTAATTGGAGGAATTTTCAAAGGAAACAGGGCTTCACATTTGTTGGGACACTAACAAGATTTAACGCTCTTCACGTAGTAATTAGACAAATTGCCATCACACATGCTCAAATTGGTGAAATAGACAAAGAGGTACAATGGCAAATAAAAGTAAGCTGGTAATTACAACAAATCACCTGCGATTTCCCCTGGCTTTGACTTTATATTGGGGAAAAAATACAATGTTTCGCGCTTCCACGAAAAAATGTATTTTTTAATACAGAAGCATTTGGAGAGAGAGACAATTTTTTGGTGGATAAAACGTTCTAGGAGAAAAGTCCGGGTTCGTCCAGAAAATTGTAGTATGCCCCGGAAAATGTGGAAGAGCCTTTTTTTTACCTGGCAATTGTGCACTGCTGGGGTGAATAGAGGAAATTAAGGGTTACTCTTTTGGAGGAAATTCTGTCTTGAATAATTTGCCTGCAATTTACTTGCCAAGAGAATGCTGAATTCGTGCAGGTTTTCGAAGGGCTTATGCATTTTTAATCTATACTTTCCACCTAATACGATTGGTTGTAAGGTGTATCTCCCTGCAACAGAATGTCGAGGAAGGATTGTCGGGGAAAATCCAATCAAATGCATTTACCTGCATGCCCACGAAAAATTTAGAACTAAACTCATTTAAAGGACATAGCATAGTAGGATAATCAAATTATTGGTCCTTAGACCACTCGGACATCCTGAAAGATTAAGGTGAAGCTGGAAAGAAGAGCTGTGTGGGAAGCTCATTTATGGGGAAGCTGAAGATACATATGTATATGACAAGTAAACAAAGGCGGCAACGTTTTTCCCGGGTTAATTATTCAGCCTCTCGTCTTGCCCCTTCCCCCTAAAAATGGTGTGTGGGACGTTGAAGAGGAGAAATTGTTTACTTACGTAATTATTACACCTCATGGCACCTTTTGCATATGTATCATGTACATAGTTTCACGTATATACTTTATAATTTATAATGTGTGCACAAAATCTCTCTCAACTTCTCTCTCCGTCTCCCTGTCCTTTCTGAATCACTGGGTTTGATTTATTTATCCAGCCACCCGTTGCATGTGTCAAATTGTGCGCTTTACGCTTTTGGCACTTGCAAAGTGCTATTCTTGTATGTCTTTGTACCCTATAAACTTTTTTTATGTTTTAATCCTCTAATCCGTGTACAGCTCCAAATGTACTCTGAGATGTTTTTGTACACTGTACAAGTTACATATTACGTTATATACATCGCACGTGTACAAAGATTTGTGAAAAAGCTGATGGCGGAAAAGAATAAACGTTTTACATGTGCATAAATAAATTTTGGCTAGCTTTTCCAGGGGAAAAAAATATTTTTATACTCCCAAAATCCATACGAGAAATTTCTTGGATACTATTTTAAATTCAATTTTTTGAAAATTTGTGAGCGGACTTTTCAAATAGAATTGCAGAATGTAGAGTAGAGGAAATAAAAATCTGCAGATTTTTGACTGGTAAGGGTATGTATGGCTTGAAGAGGGCAGCACGTTGCTCAGAGATGAAAATGTTCCGGTTCACACACAAATAAATAGTAAATTACAGGTCAAAATAAAATATTCAATGAGGCTGTATTTCTTCAAACTCAATTTAATATGTATTTTTATGAATATGCATTTTTTATGTCCTTCAATCTCGCTTTTCCCATCCTTTAATTATCCGCCGCTTTTCTGTCTATTTGCTCTCTTTCTCCGTTTCTATGCTTTCTTTTTTTTTTGTCTTTTACTTTCTCTTCGTCTCACCTAAAATATTCACTTCATGAATTTCCCTATATGCAAAACATACTCTTTTGTAAGTATGTGCTTCGCAATATGCCCATAAAACTGTAAGCACACATAAAAGATGGGGAAAAATTCCTGGCAAATTTCCCTTGCGGATTTTCCGGTAGAAATAAGTGATTGGTACAGTTTTTAAGACAGCCTCATTGTTGCTTGTGAAATATATTCCTTTACCATTAGACGGCAACGGTTCTAGTCTCGAGTAACGAACAAAAGGAAGGGGAAGAACATGCCAATTTGACAGACAGAGACGAGACAAATGATCATGGCAGCTGGGTTGTTTTTTTTCGTAATTTTTGTGGCATTTGTTTAGTCAAAACAACGTGGCTTAATATGTATAACTTCCTCGCTCCTGAGAAAAACTCCTTTTAGCCCGTGTTTGGTTTTAATTAATAACGTGAACGGTGAAAGGATTTGCCTTTCAATGCCAGGGTATAGATACAGACTGGATTCAGACCATTTTAGTATCAAAGCCTATTGAGACGGATTTTCCGCCGATAAACCCTTTTTTTTTCATCTCATTTTGTACTACAAAATTTCCTTGCAGACGTCTGCGTATAGTCTCTTGTGAGAGAGGGAAATGCATGAGTTGTCATGTGATTTGGTGTGATCGACATTCCGAGGGGAAAACGTGATAGGTGTCTTATACTGCCTGTATACATATTACTTACACGAATTGCTTTTATGTGTACATTATAGTGATTATAGTACATATAGACAGTCGTGGAAAATTGCGGGACTGAAATACATATTCGTTTTTTTTATGGTTTACGTCCTTTTTTTCTAACTTCTTTAGCATACCGCAAAAACAGTGTGCATTATTGGATGAAAAATGTATACAGAGGTATACATACATATGTGTACATAAGTATGCTGTTAATATTGGTACCTATGTAGTATAGCAAAATTAGTAGTTTAGAACGTCCCTATTTTCCGCCTTTTGTCATTGTACCTTTCACTGCCAACTTTTAGACTCATTTTTTCCTTTGTGCAGGGAAGGACAGATGATTTGGGAGTATTTACATTTAATATCATTCCAGACAGCTATTGGTTCTGCAATTAACTTGAGACGTCTTCTCCCACTTTTCATCAATCATTTATTGATTTATCTTCAATCTTAATTTTTTATCGGCTGAAATCTAATGCTGTTTTTAATTTTTTAATGTGCAAAAATACATTTTTAAATGTATTGTTTTTTAGGATACGCATTAGCACGTGCGGGCGGAGGTGAGAAATTAGCAAATGAATCAAAGGAAGTGTTAAATATGAGATGGTATAATAATTAATTAAATTTAAAACAGATGAAATAATTGGAAATTCGTCTGCGCTATTTGAAGCTACACAAACTAAAATTTGTAGAAGCGAGCAAAACGACAGTTCAAAGGTCATGTAGACCTTGACATATGCTCAATTTGTCTCCCAAAGCAGTAAAAGACGGAAAATTCCCCTTTAATAAATGACTGTCTAATGAACCAGGAAATTTTCCTCTTCCAACTCACATTGCAGTGAGGTAGGTTCAGCTTCATTTTTTTTTTTTTATAAAACACAAAAAAAAATTCATGCCCACAAACCAGGCTTAGTACGTTCAGTAAAGGATTCCTGTACGTCACGCGTCATTTAGGCCCCAAAAAGTAAGCAAAAAATTATGATCCTTCCTCGCAACATTTTTGAACAATCACCGGTCCATTTATCATGGAGAGCATCTGTATAGGATTTCTGCACACAACAAAATTTTTGCGATCGACCACCCTGTAAAAGACCCAAGCCATTCCTCATTCTTCTACCTAATGTTGCCACATTGCCCCTCTCGTCCTTGCCTACAACATACATTGTTGAGCTCATTCCACCGTCCGGGATTCCTAACATTTCTCTCTTAATGCAATACAGTGGACTCTCGCTATAACAACCTTGAAGGGAAGGGCAAAAATGGTTGTTATATGGAAAAGTTGTTATATAGAACATTTAATATGTACAATGCATATACGAAGGGCTGAAAAATAAAGTTGCTATAGAGTAAAAGTTGTTATATGGAGAGTTGTTATATAGAGACTCCACTGTACTGGCACAAGCCCACTATGGCAGAAACTATCTGTGAAGACAAAATAATATTAATTTTTCATCGTATTACTTACATGTACAACTACGTAGGTGTTTAATAATATTCCTCATTTGCTTCAGGCTAAGAATTATAAAATAATATGGAGCAACTGGAGAAAATTAGAATTTTTAAAGGGCACAAGAGAAATGTTTTCGTATGCATATAAAACAAATTCTTTAGAAAACTTGAAAAAGGGAGAGAGATCGAAGGAAATACAGAGAGGGAGAGAGAGAGAGAGAGACATAAACCGAGAGAAGGAGAGGGAAATTAGGCGGCAGTGAGAACAGCACAGAGGAAGAGAGACAGAAGAAACTGAGGAAGGAGCGAAAGAGATAAAGAGAGTATTGGCGTAAGAGAGAGTAAGAGATGGAATTAAATAGAGAGAAAGAGATGGAATTAAAGAGAGAGAAAGAGGGTTGATTAAACAGAGAGAGAGAAAGAGGGTAAATTAAACAGAGCGAGAGAACGGGAATTAAAAAGAGAGAAAGAGGGAAAATTAAACAGAGAGAGAGATGGAATTAAAGAGAGAGAAAGAGGGAAAATTAAACAGAGAGAGAAAGGGAATTAAAGAGAGAGAGACACAGAGAGCATGAACAAGAGAGAAAACGAGAGCGTTAAAAAAAGAGAAAGAGAGGGAAGAATAAAAGAGAGAGACTGAAGGAATTCATGAGAGCAAAAAAGAGAGAATTAAAGGCTGAGAAATAAAGGGAATTAAAGAAAGAAAGGGAAACAAAAGTAAATACAGAGGGAAATGATGAGACAGAGGAGGAAAGGGAGAGAGAGAAAGTGAAAGAGAGGAATATAGAGAGAAAGGGCAGGAGGGAGAGAGAGAGGTGGAAAAAGGGATACAGAAATAAATAGCGAGAGAAACACAGAGACTGACAGAGAGAGAAACAAAGAGAAAGAGAGAAAGCGAAATAGAAAAACACGAGCGAGAGAGAGGAAAAGAGGGGAAAGATATAGAAAAAGAAAACAAGAAAGAAAGAGAGAAAATGAGAGCAAGAGAGAGAGAGAAAGCGGAAGAGAGAGAGAGTGACAAATAAAGCGACAGAGAGAGAGAGAGAAATCTATAAAGGAAAAATATGCGAAAGGGCATAAGAAGGCAAATACATAATATCGGAGGATATTAAAGAAAACGATATAGACAGATTCCATGAAGTGGGAACTAGAGCAAAAGGATATTGATTAACAGAAGAGACAGAAATGGCAGGGAAACGAATAGGAATAGACTCAAAAAAGGAACAAAGAAGGAAGGAAGCTACATAAGAAGACCGACAGAGACAAAAAGGAAAGAGAAATGAGTGGGTATAGTAGGGAGAAAATAAATAGAAACAAAAGGATAAAAATGGGGAAAACATGAAAGCGAAACAATTGAAAGAAGGAGAAAAAGTGTACGAATTTCAAAAAACGGAAAAAAAAGAAAGAAACACATGTAGTACCAAGAGAAAAGTGGGGAAAAAAACAAACGAGAGAGTAAATTTACCGGGGGGGAATGAAGAAAATCCAGGGAGAAATTGAGGAGAAAGCTGAAAGAAGAAAATAGAGGATAGGAAATTTAAAAGAACAAAACAAGAGAAAATGGAAATTTATAAGAAAAAACAAGCGAAATTAGAAATTTAAAAGAACAAAACAAGAGAAAATGGAAATTTATGAGAAAAAACAAGCGAAATTAGAAATTTAAAAGAACAAAACAAGAGAAAATGGAAATTTATGAGAAAGAAACAAGAGAAAATGGAAATTTAAAAGAACAAAACAAGAGAAAATGGAAATTTAAAAGAACAAAAACGGAGAAAATGGAAATTTAAAAGGAAAAAACAAGAGAAAATGGAAATGGATAAAATTTAAAATTAGGGAAATCCGAAGGAGAAAAGCCGTCAGGTTTGGATAAAAAAGAGAGATGCCGAGGAAGAAAAGGAGAGAAATTCACAGATTTACATGACACTCTTGAGTCACTCATCGTCATCATCATCTATAAATGTGCATACATATATTACATATACACAATCTCGACGTAAATATACATATTTATATACATATTACATGCACTCTTCCGCTCTTAAGGAGCACTTCACCCTCCCAATGTGTGTAAAAACCTCAATATAGCACGATGAAGAGTCACCCACTAACAGGCACACTTAAATATCCCCAACATCCTCTATAGACTGTCGTCTGCCTCTTTTCAGTGAAAAAAAAAACTGTCTACTCCACGTCGTCAAGAGAAAAGAAGAATATAATAATAGCAGTAATAATACCTTTTTTTCCCCTCAGCGACACATTATACAGTACAAAAGGAGAGAGAGAGAGACTAGAGAGGAAAAAGCAGGGAGAGGTTAGTATATTTTTATACAAACAAATGCAGGGCGTTGCACTGGTGCAGTTGCATTTATCATTAATTGTCATCAACAGTTTACTCAAGGTAAACATACTTGAAAAAAATTATGTATGGTCGTACCAGGGGAATAGGATGTCTCTCGCTTTTGCTCTCTTTGTGAGCCTTTTCTCTCTCTCTCTGCTAGGGCTTCTTATTCTGTCGATGGAAATCATTCACTTGTGTCGATTTTCACACTGTGTTGTTAAAAGAAAAAAAAATTTTTTTTGCTTTTTAATTTTTTTTTCTAGGGACTTCTCCCATCTTTAGGGATGAGTTGGTGTGTGGTACGATCATCACCATTTTAACGCATGCAAAGAGTATCTCGTGGTTCCTCTTCTGTCTCTCCATTTTCCCTCTCTCTTCTCTTGCTCCTACTCTCTCTTCTCTCCCTCTCGCTCTTCTCTCTCTCTCTCTTCTCTTTCTCTTTCTCTCGCTCTTCTCTCCCTCTTTTCTTTCTCTTATCTTCCTATTTCTCTCTCGTCTCTCTCTCGCCTTTCTTTTATCGTTTTCTCTTTTATCTCTCTCTCTCTATCCTTCGCTTTTCTTTTATCGTTTTCTCTTTTATCTCTCTCTCTCTATCCTTCGCTTTATTCTGTCTATTTCTCTCTCAATGCTTCCCTTTTCTCCATTTATTTCTCTCTTTCTCTTATTCCTTCACTTTCCTCCATGCATTTCTCGTTTTTCGCTCTCTTTCTCACTCACTGCTTTGCTTTTCTCTATTTGTTTATCTTTTTCTTTCGCTCTTCTTGTTTTTTTTGTTTCATTTTCCTCCATTTATTTTTCCTTTTATCTTGCTCGTCTTCTTTTATTGTTTCATTTTTCTCCATTTATTTCCCTTTTTCTCTCGCTCTTCTTCAGTCGTTGTTTCATTTTTCTCCATTTATTTCTCTTTTTCTCTCGCTCTTCTTCAGTTATTGTTTCATTTTTCTCCATTTATTTCTTTTTCTCTCAATGCTGTTCTTTTAATGCTGCACTTCTCTTTATTTATTTCTCTTTCTCTCTCTTCTCTCTCATTGCTTCACCTTTCTCCATTTATTTCCCTTTCTTCTCTCATTCTCTTTGCTTCACTATTTTCTCTTTCTCTCTCTTCTCTCTCATTGCTTCACCTTTCTCCATTTATTTCCCTTTCTTCTCTCATTCTCTTTGCT
>JAQGBT010002919.1:0-21782 GCA_034698585.1 Disparrhopalites patrizii | reverse complement strand
GCGCCACAGCCAAACTCTTGGCTTCCCATGCAAATGAGCGCTGCGTCGTTTTTCTTACTCATATCGCGCGACGACAGGAACTGAAACCTTGTATTTAAATCCCATCTTCCCCAAGCCGTTTAAATCACTCCTTCGATATTTCTCGTTCAAACCACTTTCCCTTCCAAGCCATCAGCCATCATATCCACTTGTTAGGGAAAATGATTTTAAACGAAGAGGAAATCTTGGCTTTGAAGAAGATCAAATCTAACGATAATCACCTATCTATTGGTTTTTCCATGATTAACCTCATATCCATTTGCTTCAAATTGCCTTCTCTCCACCAAGTAAAATTGCAAAAAAAATCTACAATGGAAGTTGGTGGTGACTTCAAAAGGTGCTTAACTCCATTATTCCTCTTCATCGCCAATACGTACAGAATTATCTGTAGATAATTATTAATCCTCCGGAGCCAATCTCATCGGGTTATGAGTAAAATTTTGCTCTCTTTCCCTTCCGTCATCTATGACTCTTGCAAAGGGGAAGCTGATGAGGGAAAGCCATTGAGAATTCAATCAAGGAAGAACATACAAGGAGAAAATTTAATTTGTGTGTTTATTCTAAAAAAAAGGCTCTCGTCTAAGAAATACAGGCTCAAAAGCCTGTTCAAAGTACTGACGAGAAGGAGGCTATAACTCTGCTAATAACTAAAAATATGTACTGTGAAAATTCCCCCATCAAAGACAATTGGGAGGGGATGAGCAAATGCAGAGAGGAAAAGGCGGAGGAGGAACTTAAGTGCCTTTTATCGTTAAACAAAAACTTAATTAACTTGCTCAAGAGTCAAACGCACTGCGGGGTAAACACATGAGCTTGTTTACAGGGCAAGAGTGTATATTTTTTATTAAGTGTATACATATTATTTACATAAACAAACTTGTCCGTATGCATTTAAAAGCAGGTGCATATGCACATACAAGGGAGTCTCGTTATAACAGCATTTTGTATTATAACAGGAAATTCACCGCATCTCGGATATGGACTAGCTACATAATAAAAAAGTTATCTATGACAACATTACTTTTATAACAGCAAAATTTTAGGCTCCGTTAGATGCTGTTATAACGAAACTCCACTGTATTCACGCATATATCTAAACTTATGTATTAGTGCAAATCCGCTGTGGCGAAAAAATTTAATGGTGGGTGATTCAAAATTAAATACAAAACCCTTATCGAGAGATACGTTCACGAGGGCGTGATACGAAAAAGTTTTAGGGAAAGCGGCTACAGTGGACACTTTCTATAACAACTCTCCTTATAGCAACATTTCCTCTGTAACAACTTTATTTTTCAGCCTTTCGTATATGTAGTGGGCATATTAAATGTTCCATATAACAACTTTTTCATATAACAACAATTTTTGCCCTTCCCTTCAGGGTTGTTCTGGCGAGAGTCCACTGTAAATGGCGTGGGATTCAAATGTGGAGAAAAAACCGCTATAGAGGGTGAAGTATATGCAGCCATTGTGTATGCAGTCGACTGTCTGCATAACGGTTTTTGCTCTATAACGGTGTTCACACCGCCAGAGAGATTTGCCATGATCAAATCGTCTATTAGGGCTTTCTGTATTACGGTTTTTCTTTTTTACGGGGAAGTTTTGAATTCCCTGCCATTAAGCGTCTCTCCCTATAACGGTTTGATGCGTAGCCTTCCCATACTTCTCTTTCTCTCTCTATTACGGCTTTTCTCTAGCTTTGAATTTCCCGCCATTTATACCCTTTTTGCAAAACGGTTTTCGATCAGACCCTCGCAAGCTCCTATCTCCATAACGGTTTTTTCTTTAATTTTGAATCACCCGCCATTCAATTTTTGCACTACAACGGTTTTGTAGTAATTTATATACCGGTCATTATCTAAAACGCCTAAATAGAGCTGCTTTTTAAGTTAAGTTACATACTAAACAGTGAAGTCTCTCTGCGACAACACTGAAGGGAAGAGGAAAAAATATTGTTACATACGGGGAAATGTTGCTATACAGTCGACTCTCTCTATAACAGTCCCCTGTATAACAGCACTCTCGTTATAACAACAGCAAAAAATGCTCCCCTCAAAAACTTTCTCCATTTGTTAACATAGAAATGTCTGTTTTCTATAACAGATTTTCCCTATAGCAAGCGAAATTTGATGCTTTATAGGGTGCTGTTATAGCGAGAGTCGACTGTATAGAACATAAAATATGTGCGTTACCTGTACGAAGATCGGGAAAAATAATGTTGTTGTATAGAAATGTTGTTATAAAAAGACTTGTTATAGACAGAATTCGCTTAGCAGTGGAGTCGCTCTATAACAAGATTTGTCATTTCTCGTAGCATTTATACATTATGAGTTTATGAGCTTGTTCTGTATAACAATATTTCTATATCAACATTTCTCTGTAACAATATATTTCCCTCCGCCCTGCACAAAAGAATTACACGTGCTAGAAGTTCCCTATAACAACATTCATTTTTGGAGCGGGCAAAATTGTGAAACTAAACACTGCGCTGGAGCCAAATCATCAAATTTCAAATAGAATTCCGTAATTTAAAACACATGCAAATACCTATTTAAAACGGGATTTTTGTACTTTAGATTCATTTCGCCCCAAAATTATTAATATTCTGCGTAACAACATTTCTCTATAACATTATTCGCCCTTCCCTTGAATGTTGTTATAGAGAGACTCCACAGTAGAGAGAGAGTCGATAGCATACTCCTTGAAGAAAATCTCCTTTTCCCCTTTCAAATAGCTATGAAGAGAAACCGCTCCTCGCCGGCCCTCTGTAGTTTGGTCAAGTGGAATATATAGGAAAATGAAGGATTTTTTGAGGACTAAATAATTATTTGCATCTTTCTCTCTCTCTCTCTCTGACAATTTCATGCACAATGTAGCTCCACGAGGCTTTTTTTGCTTTGCAAAAAGTAGGTTAACATGCAAAAATCGTCTAAATATGCATAATAATATTTGTAAACTCCATTCTCACATCTATTTACATCCTCCTTTTCATCCACCGCTCTCATCCTTGAAATTCCTCCACTTTTCCCAGGGAAATCGAGCGAAACTTGAGAAGAAAGATGAATATGTATACAAAAAATGTATACAGCAAAATGAGAGGAAGAAGAAGCAATTTCAACGGAGAATGAACTCCCTAATAAGGTCCACGTGACCGGAGATTTTTATTTTGTCGGGGGATTTCCCCCAACAAACTTTTATGTGCAAGAGAAGGCTTTAATTGAATCATAATTTTCTTCTCAAGGAAATGCAAGAAAATTGCCAACAGACGGAGAGAAATCTAATTTTGTAAAAAAAGGAGGCTGCAGAATTGTCCTTATCCTCGAATTGTAAGGGAAAAAAGGCCAGTCATTCTTCCAGGAAGATGATGTTGAGCATTAATTTACTCCGGCTAAATTCACATTTTCTGTAGCCGCCAAAACTGAAATGTCGTTTTTTTTTACGATGAAATTTGCCTGTGTTGTCTAGATGCCAGATGGTGATTATTTCTCTGGGGAGATTTATTGCCCACACACTGTCAAGTGGAGTGAATTGAGGATTTGTTCAAACAACTCCATGTGACTACATAGTCATTATTTCCTATGTAATTACTATTTACCACAAAAAAAAGCCAATTGTCCCCTCATGCCACAATTTGCTCGAGAAGAATCTTGGCTAATAATTTTGGGAGAGTATACACATGTCAGTGCCAGGGAAAAAGTGATTATTATTTTCTGGACCAAAAAGCCATTCAAGCCCAAAGCACATATTTATTCTCTCAGTTCTTCTCTGGCTGTCTCTATTATTGCTTTTCTTAAGCCTTTTCTAAGGATTTTGCCAATTGTTCCCGATTTTCTAGTGCGTGGGTCGACCTTTTTTCTTTCTCAACGACTGGGAAATCCAGCCCCAGGCGATCCCTCATTCAGGATGTTTTTTTGCGGGGCAAATAAAGGACATTAAGGAATTGTTCCTCCAATGCCTTATTAGGAAGTTCATGTGGACAGGGCGGAGGAAATGCTCTTGAAAGGACTCGTGCATAGGAAAACAAAAGGAGGAGGAGGAGGCGGCGGAGGATGAGAGGAGACAATGAGGAGGATAAGAGACAATGTGAAGGAGGAGGAGGAGGAGCCGATGAAGCTTGAAAAGAGTGAAAGGGTTAGAGTAGGAAATCTCTCTTGAACTTCTTCACGGCTTGTTCCAGATTGAAGATGATAATGATGTGATGTCGCTTTTAGGAAAAAAATGATGATTCTCCTTTTTGTGCTGTTTTATTCTCCACACAAAGAATGAAGGATCACATGGATTTTGAACTGTCTTAAATGCCGATAAGAAGGAATTGAGTAAAAAAAGATTAGTGCGAAGCAGCTGGTGTTAAATCCAGATTTAGCAAATAACAATGATCACATATGGATGAGTATAACTCTGAAGGAAAGGGCAAACAATATTGTTACAGATAAACGTTATAGGGAACATTAAATATGCACCTTACATGTTCGAGGGGCTGGATAAATATTGTTGTTAAAAAATGTTGTTATAAAGAGACTTGTTATAGAGGGACTGCACTGTACCGTAATTGAAGTTGACTTTCAAAATTCAACTCCATTAATTTAACTCAGTTTGAAATTGATTTGAAGCTGAGTGAAAGTTGAAATTAATTTGTGCGGAAGTCTATAATATGCATAGCAAGTTACGACATGCGTAGAAACTAGTACATAGCGTATACAGTGGAGTCTCTCTATAACAACACTGAAGGGAGGGGAAAGAATATTGTTATTGGGAAATGTTGTTATATAGAACTTGACATATGCACCTTACATGTACGAAGTGTGGAAGAAATAATGTTTTTATAGATAAATATTGTTACAAAGAGACTTGTTATAGAGGGAATCCACTATAGACATAGCAAGCTACTACAGTCGACTCTCGCTTTAACAGCACCCTATAAAGCATCAAATTTCGCTCGTTATAGCGAAAAACTGTTATAGAGATCAGACCTTTCTATGTTAGCAAATGAAGAAAGTTTGTGAGGGAAGCATTTTTTGCTGCTGTTATAATGAGAGTACTGTTATACAGGGGACTGTTATAGAGAGAGTCGACTGTATTGCCAAGTAGTTTAAAAAAACAAAATAAAAATGGCCAAAGAATGTTAAAATCGAATTTTTTAAAGTATGTCAAATAGAATTTTTCAAAAATTGTCCACCAGAAATTTCCAATTATCCGTATTGCAATTTAATACAATTGGAAATATAACGGACCAAATTTCCAATACTGGTCCTGATTAAAAAATTAAAAAATTGTTCTGGCTGTTCAAATTCATGTGTTCCCGAGAATTTGGTGCTATTTTCGCAAAATACGAATTTCGTAAGCAAAACTACTTTCCAACGAACTTGTTACACACAAGAATTGCCTCCCACAGAACACAAAAAAAAAGAGTGACTGGGCAAACTGGCCTTAATTATCACTCGTGAATGACAAATAGCACTTCGTGTGTGTGTTTTGAAAAATTTTCGTCATGTTTTTCGTTCTTTTTTTTTACTCACATTGAAGGGACGCCAGGAAATAAAATGCCATCAGGCAAACAGCGTTTGGAGTGGAATTCCTTCGGCTCTCTGCATTCGTATCTCTTCACGGTAATTAAAATGTGTTCTCTCACGTATTGTGGTCAAAAAGTTCATGCACACGTTCAACTCTCCCGCCGTTTAAGAAAAACGGAGACTCTTATAAGATTATCGTATACGAAGATGGAAAAATGGGAAGAAGGAGACGACAAGGTAATAAAAGGGAATAAAAAGAAGTAGAGAGAAGGACGTGTCCGCCACGGAATGTCATTGTCCCATCCTAACAAGGCCCATGGGGGTTATAAATACAAAAAAAAATGCTCAAAATACCGATCGTCACCAGATAGAAAGGGGTAAGAGAAAAGAAAGAAAAAAAAAGCTCCAAAGTCCCTCCAACATAATCTCTCTTTTGTCCCCTTTGAAAAGAGTTAGAGATTAAAATCTCCTGTATATAAGCTCCTCATATTGACAACTATAGGAAGCTTCCCTCCGGTGAATGCTCACGAATAGAGGACAAAAAAAGTTTCTACAATTCTTTTTTGGAGACGACAAAAATCTCTTTGAGAGAATCTATTGTGTATATTTGTGATTGTAACAAAATTAAAGGGAATCTATAAATCAATGGTTTGAAAAGGGTACAACAGACTCTCTATGACGAACTCCCTTATAACTGTTTTCTCTATAACGGTGACAGAAAATTTAACACTCAAGAACTTTCTGGAACTGTTTACATACAAATTTCTGTTCTCCAGAATGGGTTTTCGCTATAACTGGGGAAATTTGCTGGTTAAAGGCAAAATGTGGCAAAAGTGTGCGAGAGCGTGGCCTAAAACCGTTATAGAGAGGCAGGATATGTAACTGACGGGGGATTCAAAGATATTGAGAAAAAACCGTAATAGAGAGAGATGTATGGGAAGGCTATGCCAAAAACCGTTGTAACGAGAGATGCTTAATGGTGAGGGATTCAAATCTTCCCGGTTATAGATAAAAATTCGTACTAGAGAAAATTCTGTAATTGAGTAAAATCCATAATAGAGAAACATCTGTAATGCGGAAAAATCCGTAATAGAGAAACATATGTAATACGGAAAAATCCGTAACACAGAAAAATCTGTAATGCGAATGCATCCGTAGTCAAAAAATCAGTAGAAAAAATCCGTAAAATAAAAATATCCATAAGAGAGAAAAATCCGTAAAAGAAAAATATCCATTATAGAGAAAAATCCATACTAGAAACAAATCCATAACAGAGAAAAATCCGGATTAGAAAAAAATCCAAAATAAAGAAAAATCCGTTATAAAAAATCCAAAATAAATAAAAAACCGTACATAATTGGAGAAAATTCGTAATATAAAAAAAATCCGTAATCGAAAAAAATACAGAACATACAAAATTTCGTATAATGGAGAAAAATCTGTAATAAAGAAAAATCCCTAATAAAGGAAAATCTTTAATAGAGAAAAATACAGAATAATCCCCAATAGAGAATAAACCACAATAGGAAAAAATCGGTTATAGAAAATGATTTCATCGTTGCAAATCTCTCGTGCGGATTTAAGAAGACCGTTATAGGGCAAAAACCGTATTAGGGAGACCCGCTACCCGTCAAAACTCAAAAGAATCACGTGGCATCCAAACGTAAGGGAAAAGGACACCCGCCAAGAGCGTTCCAACAGGAAAAATGCATATCCACAGGATGCTCTTTACTAGGAGTACTTGCCCCGAAAGGAATTCCTTTTCCCTAACGCGCCCCATACAAAAATGATCCATACAAAGACACTCTCCAGAAGCATCCTCCCGGGAGAATCCCTACACGCCCGGAAATACGGTTTACGCGGGTACAGAGAATACAGTGGAGTCTCTCTATAACAGCATCCAAGGGAACCCAAAATTTTGCCGTTATAAAAGGAATGCTGTTATATAGAGAACACAATTATTATGTATTCAATGTACAAGGTGCTGCGAATTTAATGACGTTATGGAGAACATGCTGTTATAAGGGGTGCTGTTATGGAGAGACTCCACTGTAGGCTTTAGTAAGAAGTACCAGGAAGAAAAAAAAACTTACCTCCATAGAAGAGGAATAGGAGGGCCTTGAGGCTGAGGAGACTCGTATTGAGGCACTTGGGGCAACAGCCCTTTTTGGGGGCGGGGGTGGAGGGCGAATAAATGGTGGGCTCCTCCGCCTCATAATCCCCCGCCACATCATCCACCATCGGCCTCCTGGAGGGACTTCCTCCATCCCTTTTTCCTCTCTCTTCTCCCTTTCCCATCACTTTTTCTTCAGTCATTTTTTTTTCTTTTTTCCTTTCCTTTTTTCTAATACCACTCAATTATAATGGGAGGATGGGGAACATCTCAGATTATTTTTGGAACTATTTCCTCTCTTAATATCCCACTATTTTTTTTGCACTTATTCCGTATTTATCCCACACTTTTTTTCCAAACTTATTCCGGATTTATCCCACACTTTTTCCGTTTTAGTTCACACTTTTTCTGTATTTATTCCACACTTTTTTCGTATTTAGTCCACACTTTTTCCGTTTATTTATTATGTACTCATTCCGTATTTATTCCCTACTTATCCCGCATTTATTCCACAGGACATCTCACCAGAAAAGTGAAAGCACTATCCCAATCCAGGCAAAGAGTGTCACATTATTTTTTGGTTAAAAAACAAAATGCATCCACATAAATACATTTATATCTGTCTCCCCCGAAAAGAGACAGCCGGAGTTTTTACCCGGGAATAAATTCCCCACATGAGCTCCTTGTCTAGACTCCGTCCGAAAGCGTGTACATAAAGTGTGTAAAATACCGGAGATATGTATCGGTTAGAAAAAAAAAGGATTTTTCACATCATAAATAATCTTAATCGTCCATCTCCACCCACTCCCACCACAATTTTCCTCTACGGGGCCGGGACGTGCGTTCAAAAAAAAAAAGGAACACGCGTTATTTAAAGGCAACTTCAATCAAAATTACTTGGTCGACAAATTACTTTTGGTTTTTTTCAATCATAAAAAATCCCTTTTTTTCTATATCAATTTCCAAATCTTCCCCTGCATATATTGCCTTATGGCTTTCCCAGTGGTTGCATTGGAATAAATAAAAGGGGGAAGGCTTTTAAATAATAAATTATCCCATTCTCTCCATTCCTCTCTGTCTCTGGGTCTCTTCCTCCAAATTAAAAATGTATGGGAGGACCGAGCACGATTTTTCCTTGGGGAATCTACATATATTTATATGGATATACATATACATATATCTGTCTTTCTGGGAGTGTCAAGGGAGTATTTTTCCAGGGTTAAATGATTCCTCATTTACTGCCACACACATTCACAGACACTGTTTAACGACGGAAATAACTGGGAAAAAAATCTGGTCACTCCATTGTTATAGGTATCGGCATCATTTGTGATGGGAGAATATGCTTGAAGCTCCTTTTTTTTTGAGTAAGAAAAGGTCGGAAATCGATGGGGAACATGCAAAATTCATGGGCTAAATGGCCCGGGCACGTGCCCCTCTTTTTCTCACACACTTTTAGCCCAAGACTGGCCCACTCTCGGCTCTCCCCGGAATATAGTTTTAAGACGGTGACGGTCAAGCCCGGAGGAATTAGGACGGGATTAAATAATCAATGTCCCCGTCCACACAATAGACACATATACATATGTGTATACACATGTACATAAATATCCCTGGAAAAACACACGCAATCAAATTGCGTTTCTTTTTTTGCCAAATTAAATTCACTCAAGCAACGTCTTGAAAAAAAGTTGCCGAGGAAAAAGAAGAACCGTGAGAAAATACAAGAGGACACTCTCAACTTTTGTCTTGGGACAAATACTGGTTCTCTGTCTCTTCCTTTTTGCCTAATGGAATAGCCTCCTTGAACACGTATGGCAATGACAGATTTCTGGGAATGACAGATCCCTTGTGGACACCAAAAAGGACACTTTTTCCAGTCTTCTGGGCGCTGACTGTGAAAGGGAATAAATTGAATCGCGAGGGAATGTCGAAGGAGAGGTTGTTAAAGGGTTAATTATGCCCTGATATTGTCCCGAGATGTACAGGGTGGGGCTGGATCGCCAATAAAAAGAAGTTGATAGAAACAAATTTTTTTTTTCGTCCAAAGAAATACACACAAGACGCAAGTTTGAGTTTGGATAAGAATCAAAGGGATTTTTATGGGGGAAAAGTCCTGAAGAGGCAAAAAAAAGTATTGGAAGAAAAGCACTGGAAAAGTCCTTGTATTTCCGGGAAGAAAAAGTTTTTTTTGGGGGGGATTATTTTTTTTATGGGCAAAATTCGACTGGTTTCCTTTGGAGGAGGGCTAAGAGGAGGAAGAGGGAGAATAATTTGTTTTAGTGGAGGAGGATGACATGCTCTGGCACACTCTCGAGCCTCTCCACAGCACGGGAAATGGACTGAGCTCGCTCTGGCAGTCGAGGAGTGACTGAGAGCAACCTGCGATTTCGACTTTGCTTTAGTCAAGAGCCTCTCTACGGGAGCAAGAGAGCATTCTATTACGATGAGAGCAAGTTCTCACTAACCAAAGTCTCACTCCGCATGGTATAAATAAGATTTTTCCCTTTTTTCCCACATTTCTTATGATTCTTTCGTCTGATTGCCAAGAGAACAACTTTATTTCCCTCACTATTTCTCTTTCTCGCTCTTTCTCTTTCCCCTTCAATTTCTCTCTCTTTCCCTCTGTCAATCTCACTTTTCTCTCTTTTAAATTCTTCCTCTTCCCCTCTCTTATTGTTAGTCTCTCTTTCCCTCTGGCTCTCTCTCCCAATCTACTCTTTCCTGTCTCTTTTACTCGCTCGCCTTCGCTCTTTTGAAATATCTTTCCCTGTCATTCTGCCTCTTGGTTATTCGTTCTCTGTCTACCTCTCACTCTCTTTCTCTCTTTTATTCTCTCTCTCCTTCCATGTCATTCTCTCCCTTTTTCTCTTTGTTTCTATCATTTTCATTTTCTCTCTCGTTCTCTCTTTCATTCGGGCTGACCATTAGATCTTTCATTCTCTCTTCCATTCGCTCTCTTTCTCTCTTCGATTCTCTCTATTTCTCTCCTTGATTATCTCTCTTCGATTCTCTCTCTTTCTCTCGTTGATTCTCTCTCTTCGATTCTCTCTCTTTCTCTATTCGATTCTCTCTTTCTCTCTCCTTCCTTGATTATTTCTCTCATTGATTATCTCTCTCGTCGATACTCTCTTTGATTCTTTCTCTCTTAGATTCTCTCTCTTTCTCTTTCACTTTTTGATTAACTCTCTCTTTGATTCTCTCTGTCTTTCTCTCTCTCTTTCTCTTTCACTTTTTGATTAATTCTCTCTTTCATTCTCTCTATCTTTCTCTCTCTCTGTCCTTCTTTGATTAATTCTCTCTCTCTATCTTTCTCTCTCTCTGTCCTTCTTTGATTAATTCTCTCTCTCTATCTTTCTCTATTTCTCTTTCTCGCTTTGATTTTCTCTCCTTCTCTCTCAGTCGTACTCTGCCATTTTCTCTCTCTCTTTCTCCCTTTCCCTCTCTCTTTCGTTCTCTTCCTTTGCCATGCTTTTCCTTTCTCTCTTTCATACTCTCTCTTTGTCTCTCTCTATTCGTCTGCCATTCTCTCTATTTCCCTTTAATTCCCTCTTCTTCTCTTCCCTTTCTTCCAGTCGCTCTCGTTTCTGTGCTTCTCTCTGTCTCTTTGCATTTTTTGGCGTTCTCTCTCGTTTCTCTGCGTCTCTCTTCCTCTCTGTATTCTTTGTCATTTTCTCTCGCTTTCTCTCGGTATTCTTTGTCATTTTCTCATTCTTTCCGTCTCGCTGTCTCTTTCACTCTGTCATTCTCTCGCTTTCTTTTTGCCCTGCTCTCTCTCTCTTTCTCTCTCTCTGTATCTTTCTGTAATTCTATTTCCGTGAGTCTGTCGCCCTGTTTTTATTCTGTTTTATAATATCTATTTTCCCCATGCTTTCTCGATCTTTTCTTTCTCCTATTCTCTCACTGGCAGCTTTTTTCTCTATATCTTTCTGTCTCACGTCTTTCTCTCTGTCTCCCCTTGTCGTCCTATTTTGCCTCTCTCCAGTATTTCCAGGAGCTATTTTATTGCGACTCCACACAAGGTCTCGACACCATCCAGGCTTCCCGTCCGTCTCATTCCAGGAATTTCGCCTCTTTGAATTCATTGATTAAAATTCCGTACGTTACATATGGACCCTCCGACAATTTCCAGACGACCTCCAAACCTATACCAGTGGGAGTTAATGTGTATAGCAATTTCTATTGCAAACAAGTTTCATACATTATTTCTCTCTGCACATGAAATTGTACATTGTTTTGGAACTGCACCATGGTCATGTAATTTTCTTCTTTTTCTCCATATACAATTTTTTTTGTTATTTTTACAGGCTACTTTTGTGCATTTGGATGCAGTGTTTTCCATGCTGTTGATGACGCCGTTGTAGGAGCTTTTGTAAATGGGAAGCAGAGAGAGGAAATTTGTTTTGGAAAGAAACTTTTCTAGGCTGAAATCCTCCAAGCTCACTCAGACACCGCCAGGACCAGAAATGCTCCACTTTTTTCCATTTACAAATAACAACAAAAAAAGGAAGGAACTCGGACGAGGAAGGCTTTTATAACCATTTTTTCCCTTGCTTTGTTTTTCCACAAGTAGCCGCAATTTATTCAAGGCACACAAATAGGCGGGGTTTGGGATGAAACAAAGTAAGAAAAGTTTTTATTGCTGAAAACATCCCAAAAAAATACAGTAATAACGAAACTGGAGGAGAATTCAATGTCCTAAATCCAACAGTATTATTTTGACTAAAAGAAAAGCTCTCCTGGACATATTCCGCTTTTATTTTTCATTCACAGAAAGGCTCAGAGAGATAGAATAAGAAATCCGAGAAACCATTAAATATGGAGGGAGAATTGTATATAAAATCTGTTGCGGTAATTTTTTTTTCTTTCAAACAACACCTGCGGTGATCAAATTGCCAGCAGTCACTCAAGATTTCCTCTTCATTTCCTTTCCACGTCTCGCTAATCTCGGCATCTCCCTCTCGCTCCTTTTCTTGACTTTTTCCTCTTGTCTGTCTTGAAAAATCTCTTACCATTCACCCGCCGGGCAATTCGAAGAAGCGATATGTTTGGAATAAATTTCGACATACAATGTAATACGTACAATGTAATACAAAAAAAAAGCTTTTCAATCATTTATTTCAGTAGCATTCAAAATGTTTTCAAGCCTAGAGAGAAACGACAAAGAGAGAGAGAAAATACCAGTATAAGAGGAAATACAGTGGGAGAAAATACGAGAGAGAGAAAAGTCGAGAGCAAGAGAGAGAAAAAATACGAGAGGAAGAGGGAAAGAGAGACAGAGAATATACTATAGAATGAGTGAGAAAGAGGGAGAGAAAATGCTAGTAAAAGAGAGAGAAAATGCCGGAAAAAGAGAGAGAAATTGCTAGAAAAAGCGAGAGAAAATGCTATAAAAAGAGAAAAAGATAATACAAGAAAAAAGCAGAGAACGAGAGTGAGAGAAAATACAAGAGAAAAAGAGAGAGACAGACAAAATACGAGAAATAAAGAGAGAGAAAGAAAGAGAGAGAAAGAAAGAGAGAGAAAGAAAGAGAGAGAAAATTCGAGAGAATGAAAGAGAGAAAATACGAGAAAAAGAAAGACCGACAAAATACGAGAGAAAGAAAGACCGACAAAATACGAGAGAAAGAAAGAGAGAGAAAATACGAGAGAAAGAGAGAGAGAGGAACAGAGAGAGAGAGAGAAAGAAAGAGAAAGAAAGGAGAAAAGAGAGAGAGAAAGAGAATGAAAAAGAAAAAGAAAATGAGAGAGAGAGAGAGAAAGATGTGAAAGAGAGAAAAAAAAAGAAAAAGAGAGAAAGAACGAGAAAGAGAGAGAGAGAGAGAGAGAGAAAAGGAGAGAGAAACGAAATATAAAAGGATTTAAAAACCTGCCAAATAACATGCAGATAGAAATGCCATAATAAATATAGACAAAAGTACTGACAAAAAGAGCGTAAAAAAAGGGATTTCCATATTATTCAGTGATTTGCATTCACTTCTATCCTGGATCGTATTGCAAGTCCAAACTGTGGGAAATTCTTGGAGAACGTCTCGGAAATCTGCTTTAACATTGTGTTACCATGAATTCACTTGTACTTATACATCTTTTATTCGTTTAGCTATATGTATGTATAAAATACATACATATGTACATATACACATATGTATGTGTGCGCTTAGGCAAACAAATCAGAGGTGGAGAGAGAACCTGTTGGGGGAAGTGACTCGTAAAAGGGAGAGAGAGAGAGAAATGAAAGAGAGAGAGAAGGAGATAGAGAGAGAAAGAGAGAGAGAGAGAGAGCCAAGCCACTCACGGAATAAAATGAATTTGAATAATTTAACGCTTTTTAAATTTGGTCTTATACACCTTCTCCATAAACACATTCAACAGACACGAGATTTCCCTCTACTCGACAGAGTGTGTGAAAGTGCGAGTAATAAAATGTTTTTGTAGTATGTATAGCCCCTGCAAAAAAAAAAGTGGAATGACACTCGAACAAATGGGAGGAGAGTCTGTCAATATTAGTCGTTATTAGTCCCCCTAAAATGTTCCTGAGAGGGAACTTCCTCTGGTAAAGTCGATAATTTTTTGGGACAGTCATTGTACACGTAAAAATTGTATAATTAAAAACAGATATTTTTAGCCGTCAGTGAGCTATGGTTGGTTCTGCAGGTAAGTCGTTACATACTCGTTGGTGGATTTTGACTGTTATATGACCAGGATTTCGGATGATTTTCCTGGCTGCGTGGGCTTTGCCAATTACTTTGGACAGGAACTGGATCAGTAAGTGTCAAAGGAGCCAAGAGGATTCTGATGGCACCTGCATTTGAAGGGACATGACAGATGCGGTGGCTTCCTCGTTCCCATCGCCTGTGCGCAGATCGAATTACGACCAAACTACATGAGGTTGGATGGGTAAATGGAAGCAGTTTTTTCGTGGATAGAAGAGCGAGTGAAACCCTTTGTCTCTCTTTCTTTCTCGCTCGCTTTCTCTCTCCCTTTTGCTCTTTCTCCCTCTCCTTTTCTCTTGCCCTTTCTCTCTCTTTTGCTTCTTCTCTCTTCTTTTTTTTCTCTCTTTTGCTCTTTCTCCCTTCTTTTTTCCTCTCTCTTTTGCTCTTTCTCTCTATTTTGTTTTTTCTCGCTTCTTTTTTCACTCGCACTCTCTTTTACTCTTTCTCTTTTATCTTTTCTCTCTCTCATTTTCTCTCTCTTTTCAATCTCCCTCTCTATCACTCCTTCTCTCTCTCATTGGCTCTTCTTCAATATCTTTCTCTCTTTATCACTCTCTCTCTTACTCTGTCTCTCTTTTTCTATCTCTCCCTATATCTCTCTATCGCTCTTTCTTTCTCTCCATTTTGCTCTTTCTCTCTCTGTATCGCTCTTTATCTCTCTGTATAGATATTTCTCTATCTTTGTCTCTTAATCTCTCTCTGTGTCGCTCTTTATCTCGCTGTAGAGATATTTCTCTATTTTTGTCTCTTAATCTCTTTGTCTCTCTCACGCTTTTTCTCTCGCTTTCTCTCTCTCTCTTTTCCCTAGCTTTCTCTCTCTCTTTTTTCCTCTTTTGCTCTAGTTTTCTGTCGTATTTTCGCTCTCTTTTCCCTAGCTTTCTCTCTCTCTTTTTTTCTCTTTTTTTTCTCGATTTGTCTCTTTTTTCTCTAGTTTTCTGTCGTATTTTCGCTCTTTTTTCACTCGCTTTGTATCTCTTTTTTCCCTCGCTGTGTACCTCTGTTTTCCCTCGCTTTGTTTTTTTTTCTCGCGCTTTGTATCTCTTTTTTCTCGCGCTTTGTATCTCTTTTTTTGTCGATTTGTATCTCGTTTTTCCGTCGCTGTGTATCTCTTTTTTCTCTCGCTTTGTATCTCTTTTTTCTCTCGCTTTGTTTTTTTTCTCTAGCTTTCTCTCTTGTCCGCTCTTTTTTCTCTGTCTCTTCCGCTAAGTCTCTTTCTCTAAATTTCTGTCTCGCTCTCTTTCGCGCTTTCTCTCGTTTTTGCTCTCTTTGGTTAATTTTTACTTTCTCTCTTTCTTTCTGTATCTGTTTTGCACTTTCTTTCTCCAACTTTACTCTGTTGTTTTATCTTTATCTGTTTCTCTTTGCTCTTTCGTTCTCTATATATCTTTCTCTTTTGCTCTTTCATTCTCTAACTTTTTTCTTTCTCTTCTCTCTCTCTGCTTCTCCCTTCCACTCCATGTATCACTCTCACCCAAGACCTGTCATCTTTCATTAGCCTCCAATCAACCCTTCCCACATGCTAAGCTGACGTGGGAAAAAATAGCAAGTATAAAATAAACTCATTAGCGAAACCGGAGAAGAGAGTAAAAAATGTCCAAGAGAAAAATGCCCCCATACTATATCCCATGTAAAAATTATATTTACATAAAAGTATACGCTCACACAGAAAAATACATGCGTTATTCACAATAGAAAAATAGACGCTCATCCTACAGAAAAGAAAACATAAGATGGGAGAGAATGGGGATAATTACTCCTCGAAAACTCCTTGACATTTGGGAAGCACACGCTGTTTTATGAGCAAAATATTTTTGCATTGCCCCCTCCGGCCGGCTGTCAGCATTCTGTTTCACTTGGCAACTCCACGAAAAAAATCCGGATGATACGGGGCTGTTCAAAGGGCTTGAAATAATTTTTCTTGGGAGAGAAAATCTCTTTTACAAAGAGCTCCACTGCACCAAAAGCTGGTTTGGCATGTTATAGTAGATATATCCGTTAAAGAGGACCAACAATTGAACTGTACGAGGATTATTATGATTAAGTGGAAGATGAAAGAGAACAAAAAATTCTCATTGAACAGGAGCAGCCTAAGGATAAGTGGGATAGTGTGTAGATTCAGAGGGAAAAAAAAACTGCACCCAGCCTCTTACCTGGTCATTATCATTAGTCAACTCACGGAGTCTCTCTTTTTTTTCTCTCTCTCTCTGTCTCTCTCTCTCTCTGCGCAAAAGTCCCTTGAATTATGACCATTGATTGCCCCCACATTATACTTAAATATTGACATAAATTACCCCGTTCTCTTTTTTTTTCCCAGGACATACTGCAAACATATTGTGCCATTCAACGGTACACGGAGCTTTACACAATACACAAGTCCATATGTATATACACAGCATATGTATATACATATATACCTATATATTTACCTATATATGTATAACCATACAGGCTTCCATTAGAACTTGACATTTCCTGAAAAGGTTGTTTTTTTTTTGGTGTGCACACAATTAATGTGACACCTTTTCAGCCAGCGTGTGGGTGTGGATTTATTATTGTCATCTCTGTTTACTCCAACAGTAGTAATTGCTCATCCGGCTCCCACGGAGGCCCTTCCTGATTAGTGTCGCACATTCTGGGGCCTCCTGGAGCTCTGGTGGCAGCTGGGGATAGCGGCCTTTGCCGGTGCACATGACTTCTGGAAGCGAAATAAGAAGGAAAATTGGAAAAACAGAACATATCTTTTAAAAAATGGAGCAAAAGGGAGTTTTCACATAACTTTCGTATAAACTACAATAGTTTATGTTCAAGATTGTGGGAAAAAATTGATGCAAATGTGTGATCTGAAGCCGGAAATTTCCAGATTTGCTTGGAATTTATTGGGAAATCCTCAAGATTAGAGGCATAATTTATTTAGAAAAAGTTTTAATTGTGGGATGGAAAATGGAAAACATTCATTTTTCGGGTGAAAAGCATATTTTCTGACAAAGAAAGCATGCAAATGACAGAATGCATTTGTTTAGCCGACAAAAGGCATACAACTTTCCAAAATGAAGTATGAAGTAGGTAGGATGTAATTTTTTTGCGACAAAAAGCGTACATTTTCCCGACGAAGTATAAATTTTTCCGACAAAAAGCATACGTTTTTCCGACAGAAAGTGCACATTTTTCCGACAAAAAGCATACATTTTTCCTGGAAAAATATATCATTTTTCCTGGAAAAATATATCATTTTTCCTGGAAAAGTATACATTTTTCCATCAAAATGCATAGATACATTTTTATGACAAACATAATACATTTTTCCGACAAAAATAATATTTTATCAGAAAAGCATTTTTCCGACAAAAATAATACATTTTTCCGACAAAAATAATACATTTTTCCGAAAAGCATACATTTTTCCGACAAAGTTATTGATTTTCCCGACAAAATACATAATTTTTTCCAAACAATACACAATTTCAGTCATACTTGGAAAAGCACAGTCGACTTTCTCAATAATGGGTTCCCTGATAACGGTTTTCTGTTTATAACGGCGGCAAAAAATGCTCCCCGTAGAACTATCTCCAATTACTAACAAACAGACATTTCTGTTCTCTATAACAGCGTTTTGTTACAACGGGGGTTTGCGGATTTAAAGGAAACCGTTATAGGGATCGTCAACTGTATTTGCACGGATGCATCAGTAAATATTTTTTCAAAAATGTTGATAAACAAACAGCAAAAATGAGTCGAAAATTCTCCCAAAGTGTTTATACGTATGTATGTAGGTATACATGTATACGTAATTATGTATAACGAATATAACATTAATAGCATTGATTATAGCACGACCAAAACTCTCGAAGGTCCAACGGGAATATTTGAAAAAGGGAAAGAATTTCATTATTTGTATACAAAATGAATGTGTTAGCAAGAAAAGGGTGATTGCCAGTAACGAACCTATTAACCACTCACAAGGGTAAACATACCATTTTTTCTCCCTTATTAATTCCCCTTGTCTTCCCTCCTCTTAAAAATCACTTGTCTTCCCTTTCCCCCCTTCTATCACAAGCACGCTCATTTTTTGGGGGGTTTGGATGTGTCAATAACAAAAAGGAGAGAGAAAAAAGAAATTATGGTGTAGAGAGTCATTTAAAGTCATGTAATAACTGTGAACAAAAAAAAAGGGTGTTTTTTCTTCCCTGATTTGAAGGGTTGATAGGAAGATTGAGAGAAAAAGGGGAGGAGGAGGAGGAGGAAAAACATATGAATTGGAACCACAAAATCGTAGGGCCCTTGGATAAACGTGGAAGAAAATGTTTGTATTATCTCCGTTGGAAAATGTCAGAGGATGAAGGGGAAAATGAATTCTTTGGGAGGAAACCGCAAAGTTTTCTTCCCTCCCGCCGCCTCTGAAGGTCTCCTCCAATTCCCTCTGTTGGGACCCGATTATTGCATTTGTACGTGTTCCCCTTTCTCTGAAGCTCCGAGGGGATTAATGCCAGGAGGGGAAATTCCGCGGGTTTTTTATGGACAAATTCTCTTTGTAGTGCCCTAAATGCCCTAAAAGGGAGGGAACTCTCCCTGTAGCGGTTTTACCGCATTAACGGAATTGTTTTCGAGGCACCGCAGGCTTACGGTATTTTCTATTATAAACGATATTTGATTCCCTTTAGCGGGTTATTCCCCGGGACGGCTGCAGGCGGCCAGGCTGGGATTTTAATCAATTTCGATTGTCAATTGTTAACTTGAAATCAATTTGTAAATCGAATTTAAATAGGAAGTTAAAAAATCCATTTGTAAAACTGATCAATTATAAAAATGCAAATAGTTGTGGGTGAAATGGTCAATCAATTCACCGTCCCGAATAGATCAAGTTGTATTTCAAATACAAAAACAGGAATTAAAGTTCAAATTCTAAATTCTAACAAATTTTAGAGCTGAATTTTTTAATGAATTTCAACTTGAATTCAATTGTATTTTTGTATTCAGTCGTATTTAAGTGTTAAATCAATGTTAAGCCTACAATAAATTTCAAATAAAAAACAATTGTAATTTCAGCTCAATTGCAATTTTATGCAAGAATAATGTATAATCTCAAAATATTTTCAATTTAAATCAATTTCAGGTTTTTTCCATTTTAAATCAACTGAAATTTCAAACCAATTTCATAGTTAACACAAATTCGAATTTTAAAACAATTCCCATTTTTAAGTAATTTAAATTTTAAATCAATTCCCATTTTTAAGTAATTTAAATTTTAATTCAATTCCCATTTTTAATTTATTTCAATTTCAAATCAATTCCAATTTTTAATTTATTTCAATTTCAAATCAATTCCAATTTTAAATCAATTTCAGTGAACACAAATTCCCATTTTTAATTATATTTAAATTTCAAATCAATTCCAATTTTTAATAAATTTCAATTTAAAATCAGTTTCAGTTGAAAGGAATTCTAATTTTGAATTAATGTTTAAATCAATTTCAGTTGTAAGAAATACCAGTTTTAAATTGACTTCAGCTTAAACAAATTTTGAATTTTAAAACAATCGTAAATTTAAATCAGTTTCAGTTGAAATCAATTCCAAATATGAATCCATTCCAATTTTAAATTAATTTCAATGTCAAATTAACCTCAGTTTAAATAATTTTAATTTACAAACAATTATTTTTAAATAAATTTTAATTTAAAACAAATCATATTTCAAATCAATTTTAATTTAAAACAAATCATATTTCAAATCAATTTTAATTTAAAAAAATTTCAGGCCCCATCAATCTTTATCAGTTGCAATTCTACATCAATTTAAATATCAAATCATTATACACATTTCAATGTTTAATTTATTTCAATTGCAAATGTATTGCAACGAATATAAATCGATCTATATTTAAATCCTTTCCAATTTCAAATCAATTTCAACTCCCAATTTAAATGTCAAATTTGATATTTCCAGGTTAAACCAATTGCAATTTCAAATCAAATTCAAATAAAAAATTCGAATATATAAAAAATAAATGAAAGATGTTGATACGCAATACGCAAGTTATTAAAAAAATGCCACAATTCCGCTCCACCACTATACGGAGAATCCCCCACATCCTAATGCAAATTGGTGAAGATTCCCAGACAATACCCGGGAGATTGCCAGAAAACCGGAGGAAAAAGCATGGGACAAAAACGGGATTATTTATATTTATACGCATTCTTGCATATTTCCAATTCCATGGCCTTCCCCATAAAGGCATGTGGAGGATCGCGGTCTACGTGGCGGTTAGATTCGGATGCAGATATCAAGGGGCGGACTCCAGAAGAGCCGGAGAGCGGGATAATAGAATAAAAATAATAGTCCTTTGCTGCATATTAGAGCAAACTACAAATATTTGGGCATTCCTCCCTCCCCTCATGATTATGGCCCATCATAATGATACGTGGCACACACAAAGCCCTCCGATCTCCCTCGAGACCATTCAAAAACTTTGGGTAGATTTCCTTCTTTCGAACAAGCCACCACCCTCGAACCAAAAAAAAAAAGTCATAAAAAATCCAGCATTCTTCTCCCAAGAAATATACTAATATATCCCCCCCTTTTTTAAAAAAAATATTTCCAATTGTCAGGAGCAGAAAGCGCATGTAAAGATGAGAAAGTGTAACGTGTAATAATTGAAAAGTGTACACAGAGATGCACGCATTTTGGGTTGTTTGGCCAGGTAAAAGCTTATTTTTTTTCAACTCTTTCATCCCCCTTTTTTGGTGGTATTGTAAGGATTTTTTAAAAGGGGTTACCTCACCCCTTTCCATCCCTTTTTTTCATTCTTTTTTCCTCCTTCCCCCCCGACATAAATGGGGCTTATACATAGTATTAAGAGGAGAAGAAGAGATTTTTACACACACTTGACATTGCTGTAACGGGAGGAACATTCTCGGATGGACACATTGAAATCCTCGCTGTATACAAAATATCCCACCCCCTCGCTTCCTCCGCTACAAAAGAGGTACAGACGAGGGCTTGTATACGGGGGATTTAATGGCGGGGATGGCATACACATGATATACGCACCTATTTACTAAAAATCTTCTCCATTCCACGACGGCGATGTGGTAGTTTTGGACGGGGTACAGGAAAAAAAATTGCCCTGAGGAAAAAAAAGCTTGTAAAGGGAAGGGATACACATTTTTGTGGGGCTTTGAACGTTTGTAAAAAAAAAGGGAAACATTGTTGCTCTTGATGATTTTTACAGTGACTCCTCTTCTATTGCTGTTTTAAATGCACACGCATCCTACACACTGCCACACTCACTCTGGCCAATGATCCTCCTATTCAATGTACCGGTGAAGGCTCTTCCTCACCTACTCTCTGTCTCTGTCTCTGTCTCTGTCTCTGTCTCTGTCTCTGTCTCTGTCTCTGTCTCTGTCTCTGTCTCT
>JAQGBT010002918.1:0-21783 GCA_034698585.1 Disparrhopalites patrizii | reverse complement strand
TGTAGAGAAGTTATAAGCAGTTGAGCCGGTTGCGGTCCCCGGGAAACACACACATATATATATATATATATATATATATGACGTGTAATTATATGTATGACTCAAAGAGAAACTTTTATGGTAAGGATGGCTCGAAGAAGCTGCACGAATGTATGAGAATGTGGAGAAGAGCCACGTAAGTACTCTTCGACTAAATCCATTATAACCTGTCTACGCTTTAAAGGAGATCTGTACGGGTTCTATTCACTTAAATTAAACTAAAACACACTATTTTTATATGTACTTTTATCATAAACTTTCGGAGCTGCAAAATGGACGAAGAATACCTGGTTGAACACAGCACTATCGATAAGCCACCACTAACGCTGAGCGAACACTAACCATGTTGAACGGGGTAAATCCAGGAAGAAGCAACATTTTATCGATACCGTATATTTATCCAGCAGAGGTGTCCAAAATACTTTAATTGTAATTACTAAATACAAATTACAAAGACAGTCACAGGCTTTAATTACAAAATACAAAGTACAAAATACATCAGTATAGCTAGTACTGTATTTAAATACTTGTTTCAATTACAAAATACAAGCAAATGTATACGTTTCATATGCGTGTACATATCATATACGTATATTTGAAACACGCATCATATGCGTTTATTTTCATTTAAGAGCACAACAAATTACAAATACTGTTTGACCCGGGTGCATTTTTAAATTACAAAATACAACCAAATACTTTTAAAATTTCTAATGTATTTAAATATAAATCACAAAATACATGGAGAACACATCTGTATTACAATACAAAAATGTATTTTAAATACGTATTTAAAATACATGTATTTTAATTACGATGTATTTTGGCCACCTCTGTTATCCAGTGAGCGCTGTATATGGTTGGGCTGAATCCGTGAACTGAAATTACTTAAAGAGGAAATTCTTCCAGGGTTAGTGCTTATATGAACGACTGCTTTTTATTGTATGCACTGAGCAGAATACGGCGAATAGAACAACTTTAGGAACAATGCCAAGTGCATTCCCCATTCCGTATATACAACATGGCAGAGCTCCTGTTTGGTTATTGTATGTTCCAGATATCAGTTATGGTTGTCATTTTAATCTCGCCATCTGTATAACTGTTATTCATGGCGGTTTTTAAAGTAATTTTGTGGCGTAATTTTGTCACTACACGAAATTGGGGGATAAAATTACCCTGATGTTGTCAGTGTCTTATGTTCCTTCACAATAAGTGAGTTATTACGCGACGAAAACAACTTTTTCTTAATTGCGTCAAACAGAGAAATGCCGTTATAAAGGGACTTGTAGATAGATTCCACTGTATTAACATGGAAGTTTCTGTTGTCCATAACGGTTTTCGCTATAATGGGGAAAATTATTGATTTAAGAGGAACCGTTATAGAGAAACTCGACTGTAGCATGTCTCCACCAGAAAAACGATTACCGTCATTGCGAGGGGAACAATAGTCGCATATAGAAAATATGGCATATATCCGAATTCTCAAGTGACAAAGAAATTGCCGAGAAATTGCCGTCCTTCCAGTCACCAGGGAAGTTTTCCAGCAATTTTTCCTTATTATATTTTCCCACTGTTGCCACAACTCTAACACGCCACCGCTCCAAAGAATCTGGATTCTCTTCAAAAGTAGTCTGACAAATTTCTGCTGCAAGTCCGTCTTCATTGTGAGGTACACAGACGTCCGGAAGAAATTATCTGCGCGAGCGCTGTGGTGAAAATGAAGAGAGTGTTTTCGATCCATCGCAGCACTGATCGTCTTCTAGGAGTAATTGAAATCTTCCGCCAACGTCAAGAGAGCAGTATTCGCGTGGGTTAAGTTAGATTTAATAACGTCCGTCATGTCTTCGTTAGAAATGAACTGGATGCTCCTCCACATTCATTCCATTTGTTTTTCTAATAGTTGAATTTTTTCCGTACCCGTGTGCTTATTGTTGGAAAAAGTTCTAGACCAAGCGACAGCATTGCCAATGGAGAAATCCGCAAATTTTTGGCGCATTGTTTGCGTGAATGACAGCATCATCTCCGGCGTGTTTAGAGCAAGAGAAGTGTCCTTATGCGAATTTATCTCATTCAATGTACGGAAGCATGTGAGCTTTTCATTTGTGTAGACGGAAGCACACGCATTTTCTTTAATAAATAATGCAGGCCGGCATTCAAAACAACGTTTCCGCTGAATAATTCCTATAAAGGGAAATACAGTGTGAAATTATTCTCAGTTAATTCCAAAATTTGACCCCATTTCATCGTAGCAGCAAAATTTGCAATGTATTTGGATTTCATTATGCCCTTGTAGGCGTTGGAAAGCACGATTTTAACAACGAGCCACGGCATCACGACAGCAACCTTCCAAATTTGAGTTTTCCATGTATTGTTACCTTTTCCAGGTTGGAAAATCTTGGAAGCCAATCCTTGCTCCAGAAGATAATCTAATAGCGAAGACATTGCTTGCAAAAATCCCCGGACCCAAGCTGTTATGCTGCTTCCATTGACACAGGCATAAATCAGTGCCATGGCAATGAGCATTTCCAATGTACAGATCCACACGTTGGCGATTTGATCCTGAATCGAATTTTTCGATTCAATTCGATTCAATTCAATTCAAATATACTTAGAAATTTGATTGAAGCCGTGAATCGAATCAAATAATTCGATTCCAGGCGTAAATCGGATCATAAAATATAACTGAAATTCGATTCATTGGATACACTATTTAATACAACAATTTTTGATATTCTTCCAAAGCAGAGCATAACCAGTAACCATTAAAATATGTTAGCAAACTTAAATCAATGGTAAACATTATATTACGGCATTTATTTGAAGTGACACACTGTATATTTGACTTCATTTTAAATATGCTTATTTGCAAAAAGGGAAAAAATGTGCATTAATAATATATTTGTTTCCCTTCGAAACTAAATAAACAACTAGAGTAACTGAGAAAATGTGAGATGGAAAGATAAAGAAAATATAGTGTCAGGAGAGGACGAAAGTAAATGGACGACGATATATAGAGAATAAGAAAACAATAACAATAAACAGTAAAAACAATAAAAGGGAAGTACGATGACAAGATAATAAAAATGTTCATTTTTAACCTTGTTCTATGGCAGTTGCAAACAGGAATAAATATCCGGTCGGTTTTTTCGATACACCCGGTACAATCGATTTTTCAATGGTGTAAACAAGCTTATCATCGTCAAGATTTTACCATCACATTTGTGAACCGGGTAACACCCACTTCACCAACATCGTTTGAGTACATTTATTGAAACGGCAGTTACTTTATGCCTATAGTTCGTCGTTCCAAAGTTTTGTTCAAATCATGTTGGACATTTTACCCCTGTAAATTCCTTTTTTAGCATGCCATGATGAATGTTTTCAATCTGTAACTTGCGGCACTGGAAACGAAACAGAAGGCGGAAGTATAACCAAGGGCTCTTTGATTTACTCGAATGGATCCGGTGACACTTCAAGTGGATATACTGAGAACGTCTAAAGGTGACAGGTAGTTGCGAAACAAATTAATTTTTCTAAAACCGTTTCCCCAAGAGTTTTTATTTCGTATGAAATTCTAATGTGCTTAAATGTCATTTACAATTTTCTATGATTTTCGACAAAAAATTATACCTATCCATCATTTTTGCTTGCACAGAACGTTATAGTCACTTTTATGCATAACTTTCGTATAACAAGTGGGTAAGTAAAAATATTAGTTAGTGGAGTACAGTGGAGTCTCTCCATAACAGGACCTCTTATAACCGCCAGTTCTCTATAACGTCAAGAAATTCTCAGCACATTGGACAAATAATACATAATAATTGTGTTCTCTATATGTAACAGCAATCCTTTCATAACAGCTACATTCTGGGTTTTGTTGGATGCTGTTATAAAGAGATTCCACTGCGTATGTAGCAAAGTTCCACAATAAAGACAATAACCGCCACAGCCAAGGCAATCGCAACCGCGTAGAAAACAAGGTCTACATCGGAATTATCAAGTGATAGAGCCAAGGCGGATTTTACCATCACCGCGGATGTTTTCCAGCAATTCTCCCGCATTAGATGTTCCCACTGCCGCCACAATTCTAGCACGCCCCCGCTAAAGAGAAACTGAATTTTCGTCAAAAGTTGTTTGATCAATTCCCCCTCAATGGTTAGGTAGACCGGCGTCCCAAAGTAATTGTCGGCGCGCTTGCTGTACTGGAAGGTAAGATCGCTGTCCCGATCCATCGCATCACTAATAATTTGCCAGTAGTAATTGAAATCTTCCGCTAAAGTTATCATCGCCGTGTTCCCGGCGGTTAAGTTATATTTAATAACATCTGCCATGTCTTGGTTCGAGATATACTGGATGCTCTTCCAGTTACTTTCCATTTGTTGTCCTTTCACTTGAATTATATCCTTCCCATTGTTTAAACTGTTGACGAAGGTTCGGATCCAAGCCACAGCATTGCCAATGGGGAAATCCGCAAATTTTCGACGTAGTGTTTGCGTGAAGGACAGCATTATCTCCGGAGTATTCGGCAGACGAGAGGTGTTCATGTGCCTATTTATTTCATGAAGTGTTCGAAAGCATGTGTGCCTCCCATTAGTATACAACGTGCGGCTTATTTTTTCTGTCATGCATAGATGAGGAACACGCTCAGAATGTGTTTTCTCCTGAATAATTCCCAGGGGCAAATATAGTGTGAAATTGTTTTGAGCCAACTGCTGAATTCGGGTCCATTTCATCGTAGCAGGTAGATTTGCAGTGTATTCGGATTTCATGATGCCTTTGTAGGCGTTGGAGAGAACGATGCCGGCCACGAGCCACGGCGTCACGACTGCAACCTTCCAAATTCGGGCTTTCCATGGGCCGCCTTTTCCGGCGTGGAAAAGCTTGGAAGCCAATTCTTGCTCCAGCAGATAATACGCCAGAGAGGAAAAGGCTTGAAAGTATACCCGGATGCAAGAGATGGCGGTGGTTCCAATGATGAAAGTGTACGTCCATGCCATGGCCATTATTGTTGCCAGCATGCAGAGCCATACTTTGGTGTCCAACGGGAGCAAATAGGAGCTGAAAGTCGTCCCAGCCTTCTTCACCTTGTTGCTCGTGATAAACCGGAGCAGGCCAAATTCGTTGAAGGGATAAATTTTTTCGAGGTGGTAGGGGAAATCATGGAACCTATTTTGTAGTTTTGGGAGTGTGCAAATAGATATTTGAAGCCTGTGATCATTGTCTGGCCAATTATGTGGAAATATTAATACTTTAAATTTCGTGTGGTTTGTGTTCAGGTACGACCAAAATCGGAAATCAACGTCCGCTCTGAGGTCCCACTTTCCTTCCTGGCCCTGCAATTGAATAACGTCTGCAATGTTTTCCAAATCGGTGTCGTCCATCAGGCATTGATCCCCTAAAACGCGTGGCAGCCATCTTTCCAGCGCAATCGACGGCGCGTGTACCACGGCACTAAGGCAGAGCGCTTCTGTGTTACAGTTGATTTGTACGGCATGGTAATGGTAATCATATATAAACTTATGGCCGTGGCTACCAATGCTTCTATAATCCCGTACGAGAGTCACATTGTTGTATTTGATATGCCGGGAATTATCTTGGTGGTATGTAATTAGGAAAATGAGCCACGGCAGGCTTTGGAGTGTCACGATGATAAGCAATTTCCTGAACCATTCCACGGAATTGTGATAGATTGCGTCAAAGTGCAGTATTGCTGTGGGGCAGCTGTAGTAGTTGAAATACTTTTGCCAAAAAAGCACGTGCTTAATCCGTGAAGCATAGAAATGGTCGTTATAGTTGTCCTTGGCCGGTGACTCCAGAATCACTCCGACTTTGCAGCGTTCCAGCAAGGAGCCAGAATTCCTGGTTAGATATGAGTACATCTGCGTACGTCCTGTTGTCTCAGCCGGGCGATGAATGTTGAAAGGAGCGGAATTGCTTGCATTTCGAGTCTCATAAGGAAGGTTGAGCCATTTGTAGTTGGGATGATGCTGGTTTGTAAAGAGGTACAAGAAGCATTGGCGGTATTTATTGATTAAATTGGCAACGGGAAGGATCATCTCCGGATTCGGATTTGGACTAGCAAGAACGCAGCTGGGAATTAGACCCACAACAATGTACATTATGTAGAACGCCATCTTGTGAAACGTATTGCAAGAATTCTGCAATCACAATTTGTTTGTAGTTAAAAAAAACAAGTTGTTTCGGAGCAATTTGTGCAAACTGTAGTTTGCGGTAAAAATTTGTTTAAAAAGCAAAATAACCCTTTGCCAAATCACTTTTGTTTAGGATAAAATACTTTTAGACTCTGTTTCTATACCTCCAGCGCATTAATATTTTCGCCTTTCTCCGCTTTAAAAATTTAGCAGCGCACAACCATTATTCGATTAAAATTAAAATACGGCGCACTCCCGTCAAATCGGCATTGGTTTGTTGATTTGAATTTTTCTACAATTGATGGACTTTTGTTCATGTTCAATATTTGGAGTTAAGTCGTATTAAAATCGATTAAGGAGGATTACTTCTGGAAGCATGACGAGCACCACATTTTGTTCAAGTTTTTATATAGGCGATGAAAAATTAAACGCATAACTATTAGATATATGTATATGCATGTATAGTGTTGGGTACTCGAAACTGCAAAACCGACGAAAGGGCGGAGGTTTCATGGAATATAAACTTTGGTAAAAATAAATGTATACTGACAAATAAATGTACATACTCATTGCTCAAGAAGTTGACATAAAATAAAACTGTGTAGTTATTAAAAAGGTGAGAAATGTCTGGGCGCGATCATATTAAAACGGGATTGTATTGAGACGACACTTTGCAGTGTACAAAATATTACAGAAGACAATTACTAATTTTTCGCCGTACGCACATGTAAGTTACATATTTCATGTTCTATATATAACAACATTTCCCAGTACTTTTGTAGTTGTAAGTATTTTCTGCACTTACCTTCAGTGTTGTTATAGAGAGACTCCACTTTATTACGAATATTGCCTTATTGCAATGCATTGGGATGGCAAAGAAATGCATTGCGACAGAAAAGAAATTCTGAGTAATTATACATAAAGTGAGAATGTATCTTTTTTATGGCAAAATATCAGCAATGGACATAAAATAAAAAAGAGCATGTTCAAAATCTCACTCTCTTTCTTCTATACAGACTCTCTATAACAACACTGAAGGCAAGAGGAAAAAATATTGTTACTGAGAAATGTTGTTGTATATAGAACATAAAATATGTGTTTTACATGTACGAAGGGCGGAAAGAATAATGTTGTTATATGGAAATGTTGTTATAAAGAGACTTGTTATAGAGAGACTCCACTGTATGAGATAATGGGCAGGTTGAAAAACTTACAGATCCCACTATGCTTAAGGATATCGGGAATTCCAGGAATCTAGAAAATCTGAGTTCATCCCACATATTAGTAATTATGCAAGCTCTGCGTGTAAATATATGTAATATATGTGTATATGTAATAGGGGCAATGCAGGCACAAGCAAGCTGACTTTTTTGCAATGTTTCAGAATCGAATGATGCCAATTGGCAATTCAATGCATATTGGAATATTTACATATAAATTTCCAAGTATTTATTATTGTGAAATGGTGCCGAGTTCGGTTGGTTTGGTAGAAAAAAACCCATGGTACATATAACTATGACGGGCGTATTATATCGTCGTTTAAGTTTCAAAGCTGACCTCAAAGCATCTCTTCTTGCCGTATTTTTGTCTCTTTTTTCTTGCCTCGGATTTATTATTATTTCTACAATATTTCATAATTTACAATGTAAATCACGAAATAATTTTAGGGTATAGTGCAATATCATAAACATCATTCAATCTATCCACATAAATGTGTCTACGATTATGTTCTCGTGTTAATAATGTTTGTAAATTTTATCGGAAAATATTGAGCCCGCTCTAAAATTACGGATTCCTCCACTGTGTAAACTGTTAAGCTTCGCAAACGTCAAATCTATTTGCAATTTTATTGCAGATTTGGTCTTATACGTCTGAATCTGATTGCCTTGAGGCCTCAAATGTTTATCATGTACAAATACTACAAATTCCGCTTTCAAAATTCCTAACGACTACATATTTTCTTGACTATTTGCAAATAATAATTTTTTTTTCTTCAAGCATTTCCCCGCCACAATTGCGAATATATTTGGTATACACATGTTTTCGTGCAAAACCCAGCCAGTATGTAGAAGTACACCATCACAGTTTCCTTTAACCTATCGAGCAAATTATACCTTTTTGTCACTGCTTTCTAGCATTTCTATTTATCTGATTGTACACCTCCGTACACGTATAATTATATAATTAATATTATTAAATTAAAGTCTATAGTAAAGCCGCCACCAGTGCTGAAATGTCTCGGACAGCCGCTATATAATTCAGCATATTCTCAACTTTATTCACTTGTTACGCAGATAACTCGGATACGAATGCTTAAAGTATAGATTGGTCAACATTCGAGGTTTACCCTCTCACCTTATGTCAATTACCATAGCAGTGTAAATACCTTTTATTAACAAGTCAATTTCCATTGACACGTGTGGCACCTTTAAAAAATGTTTGAACTCAAACAAAACACTTGGACGAAGCATTCTGTAGCTTGCCGAATTCTGTCGATACGATATCATGTCGTGGTAGTTTCAAAGACATTCAAGTTTACGTTGGAGAAGCATATTCCCATGGCGGAACTAAAGCGCGGATGTCTGAATATTGTCCTTATTATCTGCATTACTGTTGGAAATTTACAGGGAAAAATTTCTTTAAAGAAGGCCGACCATGTGAATATCGACAAGCTGGCAAACATGGAGAAAGACAGCTTTCTCACACTTTGGCTGTCGGACATTTTCGTTGATTTACGATCCGTGTCCGTCCCATACATTGTCCATACCAACTGGAAATTCCCTTTCACTGGAATGTACAGACAACTTATTCATTTTCAAGAACTCAGATTGGGACGAATTACTATTTTTGTGGCCATTTCCATTCACACAACCAGAAGACAGGGATTTCACCGGAAAAATATTGGATTAGGACAGGCAAAGAATCAGCTGCTACATACAAATTTTTGGAAACATGGTATCCCTGATAAGAATCACGTACTGCAACTCCCAACAAAACCAGTTGTATGGATTCATTTGCTTCCCCAGAAAATTAGAGGCCAGTGCCAAAGTCCGGTACAAGGTCAACCGGAAACTGTTCACCCGTACGTTGGCCAATATTTTTCCTTCGTAATCTACTTTGGACGCAATGCAACCGAACACAAATCATGCCGTTGCTCCCGAGAATCTTTCGGATTCAATACCTGCAAAAATTTCCGGTGCAACTTACATACAAATTGTCATGAAATGGTCGGAACAGCGCTCGCGGAGCGTGTGCCGATTTATTTTCCAGTTCGGACGGAAGAAAATGAGCAAACAAACCCAGTTTTTGAGATTATCAAGGCGACTGTCCGGGAAAAATTTACGAATGGCAGTAGGTATTATCTTTCCATGAACCGCGGGATCAAAATCAGATTTGCAACGGATCCATGCGATATTCGATCGGTACGAAAATCTCCGGAAAATGGCTTCTCTCCCATTTGGAACGAAAACTGTCACGTGGCCGTCTACGCCATGTCCTCTGGAGTCCGATTCATCGCATCGCGCCGGCATATCGTCATTGTTGGGAATACATATACCAGTCCTTTCCAGCTACCAGTTTGGTTACTGGTTTTTCTGAGCTCATTGGAATTCTGTTTGTTTCTTGTTATCACTGCTGGTGAGGCCGAAAAGCATCTGCCTTCTTGGATGTTCACCCTGACTTTTGGCTACTTCCTGGAAAAACCTGTTCCCTGGAAATTTGAGCGAAGAAATTTCTCCCGGCATTTGGGATGGCTCGTCCTAACTGTATGGCTCTTATTCATCATGGTTTTGACAAACTGCTACAAAGCGATTCTAAAATCCAACTCCATCCAGCCACCTGCTGCCAGTTGGGACCTAACAAATTTCACTCTCTACGCTCCGCTGGGGACCTCCGTTATATCCAAGTACAAGACATTATCTTATAGATGGGGCTGTGCCAAGAGCATGTATCTTGAAAACCGAAATTGCCATCTGACTACGATTGGTGGTAGCAAAGTACTGGAATTTAGAGCGTTTTCAATGCTCAATACGGCCAAAGTTATTTGGATTCGTGTGCCACCGACGCAGCAATTTCAACCTGGAAATTTCCGATGCATCGGAACGGAGCAAGTTCCTTCGATGGTGAGGAAAAACCTCACAAGTCCTTTGACGGGGCTGGTTGTCCTCACGGAGGAATTGGACTATTATTGGCAAATGGTTCACGAGCTAATGGTGGACAATCCGGAGCTGAATTACCATTACAGTCGCTCTTACTTGCAACATCCAAAGTACGTGAATTTGAACCGGAAAAATTGGCCGACGAGGCCGCTTGAAAAACTATTGGCGTACGTATTTTCCTCAGGACTGCTGTCTGTTTGGGAGCATTGGAGAACGACGCTTTGGAATCTGGCATGTCATCAAAGCCGTGGATTTTCAGGAACTAAAGATCAACCGAAGGCATTGTCATTTTATGAAGAAGACACCCGGATTTTATTCGTAGCAACACTCATTCTGCTCCTTTTCTCCGTAGTAGTTTGGGAAATGGAATGTCTAGGATCTAGATTCTATTCTTACCGTTCAGCATAGCAACTCCCAAACAGATCGTATTAATTACGTTCTAATTCTAGCATTTATAATTTATATTCAACTTCAGTTGAATAACTCGGACGTAAAATAATTTTGCTGCTTTAAGCAACCTAATAAAAATAATATAAAAGGAATACATACAAAAAGAATGAAGCATCAACTAAAAATAATGTGGAAAATGCGTGGATATTTGAAATGAATAAATTTAACAATTTAATGTCATGCTAACCTACACTCAAATGATATGTGTTATGCACAGTAGAGACTCCGGGCAAGTTTGTTTTGCAAAATCAATAAGGTTATGTAACTTTGTAACGATGATTTTGTCAATTTACAGTAATATAGCTATTCCGCCCGTAAAAGCATCAATTTTTGCACAGTCAGAGTTGCGGAGTCAATTTATATTTTTTGGTTGATTTTGTGTTTATTTCCAGCTACAGATTATGCCAGATTGCATCACAAATTAATTTTTAAAAGTAATCAAAAAGTATTTGAATGAATACGTATTTACGTCTGAGTAAAATCATATTAGAATTAGAATTTATATTTTAGATATCCGAAATTTAAATTTTGTATTCATAATTAGAGAAAACACGTATTTTAATTCGTATTTTTATTCATATTTTTTCGTATGTCATTCCTTGGGAAGCAACATATTTCATGGCTTGCACATAATAACTCGCCGATTGGTATGTCAATTTCAATTTGTATGTAAATTTACATGTCCATTTGTATGCCATTTACATGTCAATTTGTCAGAGATGGCCAAAATACATCGTATTTAAAATACATTTTTGTATTTTGTAATTGTATTTTCAAATACAGGTACTTTCTACATGTACTTTGTAATTTGTATTTAAATACAAGGGATTTTTTGGAAGTATTTCACTGTAATTTGTAACTTAAATGTGCACCAACAAAATAGAATTTGTAATTTTTTGATTGTGTTCGAAAATACAAATGAACGCATATGATACATACTTGTATTTGAAGTATATTTATTTGTATTTTGTTTTTTAAACACGTATTTTAATTACAATTGCTTGTATTTTGCAATTAAAATATGTATGTATTCAAATACATTACAGATACTAACTACTAATGTATTTTGTGTTCCACTCAAAATGCAAAAATTGCATTTTGTAATTTGTAATTAAATACTTTGGTAGCAGCCGAATGTAATTGATAATTTGTAATGAAAATCTCCAAGTGTATTTGTATTTTGTAATTAGTATTTGGAACTGAAGTATTTTGGCCATCTCTGCAATTTGTATATCACTGAATGAATGGAACAGCTAAACGTTAACCAAGCAATTCGATCAATTTTACTGAATCAAAGTACTAAACATGATTTACAAAACATTTATATTATCAATTCAATACTATAGATGGATACTATTGTCACTACATATAATGTATATACATAGATTCCAGAAAAAACAAAGTTTTTAATGCCTCTTTAAAGACTTAACAAATTTCGTCAAAGGCCGAAACAGCAATAAATTGTGGAGTGGATCCAAATTCTTACTCGCCCTAGTCCATAATCAGTAAGCTGACTGCATTTTCAATGATGATGGAACCTACAGTGAGGACCATGTTACGATCAATGTAGTACATTGACCTCGCTTTGACCTTGATATCTTGTAAGGCCATCACATTCCGATCCCACCATTTCCCCGCATCCCCGTAGTACCTATTTCTCTCTCTGCGCCACTTCTTCCTCAATCTAGAACTTGTGAAATGCGGTTCTGCGCTGTAGGCACAGCCACACATTAGACAAAAGTTACAAAAGTGTATACAGTCGAACCTCTCTATAACGGTTCCCATTAAATCAGCATATATTCCCCGTTATAACGAAAAACCGTTATAGAGAACAGACATTTCTATGTTAACAATTGGAGAAAGTTTTTGAGGGAAGCATTTTCAGCCACCGGTATAGAGAGAAAACTGTTATAAGGGAGCCCGTTATAGAGAGGTTCGACTGTATACCTATGTAAATGTACTCACAACCGTATTCTAACTTTCCAAAGAAGAGCGCCTTCTTCATCTGTTCACAAAGGAACGGGGTGAGAGATTTTTCGAAGGAAGCCCTTTAAAAATACCATAAATAATGTTTCAAGATAATGACAAATACGGCCTACGCGAAAAAAAAGTACAAATCAAGAATTACTACAATCACTACTATATATAAGAATGGAAAATTTAATTACTAATTGTAGTCTCTCTACAACAGCACTAAAGGGAAAGAAAAAAATGTAGTCACAAGGAATTGTTGTTACACGGAACATTTAATATGCACTTTACATGTACGAAGGGCGGAAAAATAATGTTGTTATTGCATTTTAATGTTTTTAATATTCTGTCGGGCATACTAGTAGTTCCTATACATAAACTATAGTCCAGCGTGAAAAAAAAACTATAATAAAACAAATGTAATAAAAAACCAAAACTTTTACAAACAAATACAAAGCACTGCAAACAAATATCCCTCATAAGCTGTAATAACTAAAGTTAAATAACAAGTGAATTACCCATTATAATTTAAGACATTGAAAAAACAGTCCAGAAAACCTCTTTGC
Organism: Disparrhopalites patrizii; assembly: GCA_034698585.1. Taxonomy (NCBI): domain Eukaryota; kingdom Metazoa; phylum Arthropoda; class Collembola; order Symphypleona; family Sminthuridae; genus Disparrhopalites; species Disparrhopalites patrizii. Next base: position 8,448 of record JAQGBT010002918.1, on the reverse strand, counting down.
AACGGCTCTTGTAGACTTTCTCCTAATTTGTTGACAGGCTATGTAAAATGCGAAAACAACGAAGTTGTCCCCCCAAAATGTCCCGTTCCTTATGTCATAAGAAGTAAATTGACCGTATTTTGAACAACGATTGACCCTACACTGAGGACGACATTCCTATCAATATAGTACGCTGACCTGACTTTGATCTTCATATCTTGTAAGGCCATCACGCTTCGATCCCACCATTTCCCCGCATCCCCGTAGTACCCATTTCTCTCTCTCAACCACTTGTTCCTCAATCTAGAACTTCTGAAATGTGGCTCCGCCCCGTAGGCACAGCCACTCATTAGAACAAGAGTGAGATAAATGCCGGAAACTCCGACGATCACAGCCACAATCCCATCCTGCTTGGTACTCCCCACGAGGCAGAATATGGCCGTGAGAATTAGAAGGGACTTTCCCCCAGGAGCGAGCACTTTGCCGTAGAGGATGTTGAATATTTCCACACTAATATAGAGGATTTTGTACATCCTCAGCTTTGGTCCCGGATCACGGAGTTCCTCCGACGTCATTTGGGCCTTGGAGGCATCTAGCTCATTGAGCATGTGTATAAAGAAAGGACCGACGAACAGGCACATGTTGACCGCGAAGATGGACGCCCCCGCGTAGGCAACATGTTCGTAGGCAACTATGAGAGTGTTCAAGACACGAATGAGTATTTCCATCCCCGGACTGGAGATGAGGTCAAAAGCTCAGGAAAGAGGCTGTTCTGGAGAGTGTGGGAAGATTGCAGAAGCAATTGTGGGGAGCACAGCCAGAAGGATGAATCCCTGGAAGGTCATCTGCATATTTCTGGCCGCCACTCTAAGTACCAACGGAGGTTTTTCGGCGAGGCCAAGACCCCCTGTGAATTTACCTGTAGGCATCAAAACCAATGTATGACAACCGAATCGGTATGCGAATTGAAATCGGAATTAGATTAATATTTTTCCGTTATTTTAATCGAAACTAGTGCTCATATTTTTTGGTTATTTTAATCGGAATTATTGTCCATATTTTTCCGTTATTTTAATCGGAATTATTGTCCATATTTTTCCGTTATTTTAATCGGAATTATTGTCCATATTTTTCTGTTATTTTAATCGGAATTATTGTCCATATTTTTCCGTTATTTTAATCGAAATTATTGTCCATATTTTTCCGTTATTTTAATCGGAATTATTGTCCATATTTTTCCTTTATTTTAATTGGAATCAATGTCCATGTTTTCAAATAATTTTAGTTGGGATTTATAATTACAGTACATACATTCAAAATTCAACATTTGACATTTGAATTCAGATGCTTTATTGGTATTCTTTTATTAGGTGGTGAATTCCCGCCTGACCCGCTGGGCCAGTTTTTTGCGAAAAATTGCAAGCTCGGAGTTGCGAAAAAAGGGGCCGTTCAGAAACTTACTTTGCACGTATCCGACTTGCAAAATTCCTTCCTTCGTAGCGTTTCTTCAGAGCAAGAAAACATACTATTTTTCGAGTGATAATTGTTTCAGATATACTAATAAAGTCTAGTGGGTAGCTTAATTATTGATTGTCGCCTGTACTGCGTCTCTATCACGAATGAAGATCTTTTTTTTTTAGACAATCCACAGTTTAGAGGGGGAAATCCATACTTTTGTAATGTAGCACATAGCTGATTATGCCAAAACATTAAATTATATGGCTCCACTTTGTTTTAATATCGACATTTCGACATACATATACATCGGCTATACATTAGCTCTTACCTTTCGCGAACCAAGGACATTTGCATTTACATACATACAGTCGACTCTCGCTATAACAGCACCCTATAAAGCATCCAATTTTGCTTGTTATAGCTAAAAACTGTTATAGAGAACAGACATTTCTATGTTAACAAATGGAGAAAGTTTTTGAGGGGAGAATTATTTGCTTCTGTTATAATGAGAGTACTGTTATTCAGGGGACTGTTACAGAGAGAGTCGACTGTAGTTCGTTGGACGGACATTGAATATGTATACATCAACTATTTCAAGTATAAGCTACATTAGTCGACGCGCATTGTATGTAGTACGTAATTAATGTGATTAAATTATCGTGTCATGTGTCAATAAAACAAAAAAGAGACCCGGGAATACAGAATAAGTATATGTATAGTACGCAGTTGCAATATCGACCTTATACCGTAATTATTCTAAATATGGCCGGGGTATGCAGAAAAAATATGCAGAAAATTGTTAGAAAAAGCTAGAATCGAAAGTTAGAATCGACCTGGCGGCAAAATTGGAAGATGTCCCTATAACCCTTTAAAACATTTGACGACTGACGGATAATTATTGAGTGTTTCCATTGCTACGTTTCTCTTGCGAATTAAATGCCTTTTTCGCTTGGGAACACCGAAATACATATATTATATATATATTTAGGAACTACATGTTTACACATTTACGTTAGACAGAATATAATTCATTGCTTATTAATGCTAAACTACATAGTTCCTCTTCCTTTGGCAATCCATTGGAAGAGGCTCAATCACTCGCTTTTCCCGCAAACTGCATACCCAAGAACGACGGACATTATTGTGTATGTATATACACACAATTCACTACATATGTATTCATTTATGTGACACCGCATTTATGTATACACAGTGTAAATTATAGAATTAATAAGCTTTTCCTAGTCAGATTTCAATGAAACATAAATCGATTTGGAAATATAGAACAAATTAAGCGCAATTACTACAGGTATTTATGTCTGTGAAGAGGTCGATACAAAATTGGACCGATAAAACGCATGTCCTCCAGAAGAACCCAAAAGATTTGCATCATCGCTCATTATTACGTTTATAAATATATGTAAGAGCAGTAATAGCTGAGAAACTGAGACTCTGCCCCACACTTCATACTCATGACTCATGAGCCACACTTTTAAACTGGAAGTCAATAAGTGAAAAACAAATAAATAATATTTTCGGAATCAATTGCTTTCATATGTTCAGAATAGTGAGTTTCGCAGAATGAGAACCCACAGAACCACAGAGAGAATTCGTATGCGAAAAAAAACTGGCATCACAAGCTTTTCTTAATATGTACTGCATAAAAAAAAGTTCGTACTTTTAATCACAGATCAATTTGACATTACAATAAATTGATACATAGAGAAAACAGGGAGAAAGAAATGACGAAATATAAAAAGGGAATAATAAAGATAGAAAGAAAAGAGTGACAAAAGGCTAAAAGACGGAGAAAAATAATGATTAATGATAGAAACAGGGAAAAAAATGAGATTGTAAAACCTGTAAGGATGAGTGCGAAAATAATAATAATGAATGCAGCGTTTTCTCTGTAGCTATCTCTCCCTTACTTTTCCTTCTCTTTCTTAATTTTCTCTTTACTCTCCTTCGTCTCTGTCTCTCCCTCTCACTTTACTGTTTCCTCTCTCTCACTTTTCTCTGTTTCCTCTCTCACTTTTCTCTCCATCTTTTTGTTTCCTCCCGCTCGCTTGATTTCATCGCTGACTTTTCATTCTCTCTTTATTTCTCTCTGTGACTCTGTTTTTCTCTGTCTCTCTCTGTCGTTTGTCTCCATCATTCACTCGTCATTCTCTCTTTCTCTTACATTTCTCTCTCTATATAAGTTCCCTCTCTCGCGGTATTATCTCTCTCTGCTTGCCTCTGTCTCTCTCTGTTTTCCTCTGTCTCTCTCTGTTTGCCTCTGTCTCTCTCTGTTTGCCTCTGTCTCTCTCTGTTTGCCTCTGTCTCTCTCTGTTTGCATTTTTCTCTCTCTGTTTGCCTCTGTCTCTCTCTGTTTGCCTCTATCTCTCTCTGTTTGCATTTTTCTCTCTCTGTTTGCCTTTATCTCTCTCTGCTTGCCTCTGTCTCTCTCTGTTTGCCTTGATCTCTCTCTTTCTCTAATGGTATGCCCCTTACTTTTCTAATTACATGCGCATCTACTTTAATTTTAGTAACGCAGAAGCAAGCAGTGAAACTATTGAATATCATGTGCCGGCCAATACGTATTTACGTGCGCTTATCCGACGTTACTCGACCCGCTGTGTGGAAAGTGCGGCCAGGAACAGGAACATGTACAAGTAGGTGGCTTCTTATATTTAAAAATACAGGCTTGACATTTTAGTTGGGCGAGTGACAATTGCTGGGGAAAACGGTGATAGTAAGGGAAAGCGAAGTGGGTGCTTTTATAGGAAAAACGACAGTTCGAGGTGCCGATTTCTATACACCCGTGCACGGGAGATTGGAGCAACAAGAGTATTTAAGTTGTAATGAGCATGTTGACCGTATTTTCAAAGATTATGGCGCAGAGGGTAAGGACCATGCCCCGGTCCACGTAATATGCGGACCTAAGTTTGACCTGGAGAACCTGCAGGGACAACACGTTCCGATCCCACCATTTCCCCACCGTACCATCGTAAGACTTTCTCCCTCTGAACCACTTCTCCCTCAATTCCGTGCTTCTGTAATGCGGCTCGGACATGTAGGTGAAGATGACCAGCAGAAACATGGTTAGATAGAGGCCGAAAAGCCCGATTATCACAGCCTTAACTCCCTCCTGCTTGGAACTACTCACGAAGCAGAAGACACATATAATGATGAGAAGATACTTAGCCCCTGGAATCAACAGCCGCCCGTAGATGTCGTTGAACAAATCGATAAATATTGCAAGGGTTTTATACATGAGCAACTTCCGGTGTAATCCACGTAGTTCCGGTCTCGTGATTTTGGCCTTGGATTCGTCCAGCTCATCCAACATCACTGTGACCATGGGGGCGCTAATCAAGCCCGAGACTACAAGAATGATTGACGAGCCGGCAAACGCGACATGTTCCTCTGCAACTATGGCCGTGTTCAGAATGCGAAGTAGTATTTCTCCGGCTGTGCTCGCGGTCTGGTCAAAGGCCCAGGAAAGAGGTTGTTCCAAAGCATGCGGGAAGGCCACGGAGTAAGTCAGAAGTATTGTGGTGAGGCCATTAAATCCATGATAGGCGAGTTCCATATTCATTGCCAAAATGCGGAGTAAGAGCAATGGTTTCCCGTCAACACCCAAGCCGTCTGTGTATTTAACTTTTGCCAGCACACAAGTATAGTTACGATAAGATGTCTCAACAATTGCCTTCATATAGAGTGGAGTCTCTCTATAACAACACTGAAGGGAAGAGGAAAAAATATTGTTACAGGGAAAAGTTGCTATATAGAGACAGATACAGGGTGGCAAGAAACATTATATACCCCCCTAATCTTTACGAAGCGGGCATGCTACAGGGAAGGAAATGTACGTTTGCCATGTAGAAATCTATTGCGATTCTAGGGAAAAAAATTCATCTCGATACGACTTAGATTAGCTAAGTTATGGCGGATTTTTTAAAAAAAGTTACAAATTGCAAATTTTTGACAAAATTGATTTTTTTGCTTTTGCTTTCAGGGGCAAAAACTTTATGTTTCCGCTCCCGTGCAAAGCGTAACAAGAGTGCTTTCTAAGCATAATTTTATTGTGGATCTGCGAAAAAAAATCCCATTCAAATCGAACAAAAATTGAGCAAGTTATGGTAATTTTCCCGCGCCGAGTTCAAAAATGAGAACTTTTGATTAAATTAATGAATTTCATTAAACCATAAGAAATTGCAACAAAAATCCATTTTTATACTAATTAATGTCTTGAAAATTAAAAAAATACAACTTATGGGTGCTTTTTAAATGATAGTTTTACAAAAAAAATCTAAAATGTTTGCCTATATGAGTGCGCCTTATTGCGGAAACTTGTCTTATATGACCCTTTTGGTGCATTTGCCAAAATTCATAATTTGATGATTTTTTCAAAGCAAACACCAGTCAAAACAGCTTTTACGAATTAACCATTAAATTTGTCTCCAGAAACACTTTCAATAAATTTATTTTGGCCCTTAGATGCATAATCAAATATTGATTTACTAAGAAATTCTCATTTTTGAACTTGGCGCGGTAAAATTGCCATAACTTGCTCAATTCTTGTTCGATCTGAATGGGATTTTTTTTCGCAGGTCCACAATAAACTTCTGCTTATAAAACACTCCTGTCCCGTTTTGCACGGTTGCGGTAACATAAAGGTTTTGCTCCTGCAGGCAAAATCAAGTTTGTCGAAAATTTGTAATTTTTACTTTTTTTGAAAAACCCGCCATACCTTAGCTAATCTTAGTTCTATCGAAATTCAATTTTTTTCCTAGAATCGCAATAAAATTCTACGTGGCAAACTTACATTTACTATCCTGTAGCATGCCCGATTCATAAAGATTAGAGGGTATATAATGTTTCTTGCCACCCTATACGTTCCATGTACGAAGGGCGGAAAAAATATTGTTATTAAATACATATATAGAAATGCTGTTACAGTCGACTCTCACTATAACGGCTCTCTATAAAAGCACCCTTACTATATAACAGCAGCACCACGAGAGCTTTATATGTAAACGGCTCCTTCTATAACAGCATTTTGCTATGAGACCAAGATTTTTTCTTTCCTAGACCACATTGCTCTCACAATAACAGCATTTAGCCACCACGTAGTACCCGTTTAATATTACATTTTTTCTCTATAACAGCACTTGAACGTTTTTATAACACACATTTACATATTCCTTTTTCAAAACAAAAGTTCAGCGTTTTTAGTAAAATTGCGTAAATATTGATATATTTTATTAAATTATGACGCTATTACTTGGAATTGGTCCTAATTAATTATTTTACTTTGTTTTCTATAGCTGCATCTTGCTATAACAGCACAATTTCATGTGCAGATGGGGTTCTGTAATAGTGAGAGTCGACTGTATACAGAGACTTGTTATAGAGAGACTCCACTGTACTATGAAACTGATTTATGAAACTGTACGACTGTCATTAAATGAAACTGACAAATTTTGACATGCGTTCCTTACGCTCAGTCTCCTTGCCAAAACGAATGATGCTGTTTGTGTAGGAAATGATCTCATCGGCATTTTGTAGAATACTGACGTAGGCTAACGTAGCCAGAAGGTAATAGGTAGCCATCATCTGCATGTGCATCGTCTTAATCGGGCTAAACTCATCCGAAGTGGAGACTCGGACACATAAACAGAGTACATACATTGGGTAGAGCATTGCAGAAGACACGACACATTTCCACAGCATTCTCTTCCAGCCTTTAGTTGGGACAATCTCTGGCCAGTCCTTTTTCCATTGGCAAGGTTGTCCCCCGAGATTGGCTCCAAAATTGAACCCAAGACGAGCGTACTTGAGAGCTTTGGGCGTCAAGAGAACTCCTGTTCCCCGAATACCAGCGTCAGTTTGATTGTCAGCTGCCTTCATCGTTAGGCTTTGGAGCCAATTTCAGCTACTCCGGGAAAATTTTGGCTCATTAAATTGACGGCTCTGTGACTTGCATGCCTGCCAATATACGTATACAGTGGACTCTCGCTATAACAACCCTGCAGGGAAGAGCAAAAATGGTTGTTACATGGAAAAGTTGTTATATGGAACATTTAATATGTACACTATATATACGAAGTGCTGAAAAATAAATTTGTTATAGAGAAAAAGTTGTTATAAGAAGAGTTGTTATAGAGAGAGTGCACTGTATAAGGTGGTTGCGTGTAGTAGCTAAAACTGTCGAAAAAATACTTTCGTAGCTTTCTGCTTTCTCACAGTGAAAAGAACGGTAGAATACTTACTTGTTGTTTACTAGTAAAATGCAATGAATCAAGTGATAATATGGCAAATATTACCAATAATTTTTCAGTTGCTTTTCATGCTTCCTTATGTAAAATGCTTTGTTGATTCGTTTTTGCTGCTCACACAGACATAATAAGCAATACGTCTGGCCAATTGTAACTGGTCGTCTTGTTTCGGCGAAAAGTATTTGTCCAATGTGTTCTGGCCCTTTATAAGCAGCAGCAAAAAATTCTTATCTTTGCATACTTTTAAGGCGAACAAGAAGTTTTTTGTTCGTAATGTTTCCTCCGAGTAAAAAAATTAAATATCACCCAGGATTAAAAATTCCTTCTTTCAGATATGCCACAAATTCGACGACTGTCGGAAAATTCAGTCTCCGTTTCTGCGGGTTTATCACGGATAAAAATCTTTTTTATGACACAAAATTCTTAGGCACTCCTTAATTTTGCTATGTATCTCATAGGTTATTATGATTATAAATGCTAAATTATATGGCTTCTCTTCCTTGAAATATTCACGTACATATAGGTAGCACTAATTCTTACCTTTCGCAAAATAATTGTCTTGGAATGACGGACATTGTATAGGTTTGTAGATATGCAATACACGTGTTCACATTACGTACCTTTACATTGTATACGTACGTATATGTATGCAGTACGTATAATAACTAATATTTCCGTCTCAGCTGTCAATAAGCCCAAAAAAGCTGTCTGGAAATACAGAATAGATTACGAGAAATTGGATATACAT
>JAQGBT010002917.1:0-21784 GCA_034698585.1 Disparrhopalites patrizii | reverse complement strand
TCTGTCTCTCTGTCTCTCTGTCTCTCTGTCTCTCTGTCTCTCTGTCTCCCTATTGCAAGCAAAGACTCCCTCCCCCTGCATTACAGTTACAGAAATGCGGCACCTTTTGATCTAACACCTGGTTGTATTTGTATTGCGAGGAGGAAAACGTGGCTAATGCTGTTGAAAGGCTCAAGGCATCCACTTTCTGTTGTAATGTATTGAGGAAGCAATTGTTTAAAAAAATAAGGAAACTCAAACTCAGCATGTGTTTGTAGAAATGCATAAATGAAGAACGTAGTGCTGGAGGAGGAAGGAGATTGGGGCCAGGATGGGACAATGGTGGACATACAGCGATCAACTTGAATGAAATAGCTGTCCTTTCAAGTCCGCTTTTATCCACAGCCTTGACGGTCGTCTGGAGCTGGAGAAGCGGTGGAGAGGAGACGGCTAGAGAATGTTTGAGACTTGGGAAGGATTTGCTGGTGGAGGTGAGCCTCTGACGTACCTGAAAGTGCTGCCTGGAGGAATGGGGCACTGGGTCACTCCCGGAACGCCATCCATCCAGGGAGTAGACTTCATATGGATTCCGTGCCAGTGAATGGCCGTCCCTTCCCCAAATAAGCTGTTCGTCACGTCCACTACGACCGTGTCCCCTTCACACACCTGTGGCAAAATCATTAGCAGATGCTAGAATCACACTGGAGGATAAAAGGAAGAAGGACAAGGCGTTCCATGTGGAACAATCCGCATGTAAGAGAGGCAGAGAGGAGAGGATGGAGGATGCTACATGCCCAATTGGATGAATGAGTCCTCCAAGGCTCCAATGAGTCCAATCAATCAATCAACGAATCCTACACATTTGTAAAGGTGTGCTGGGAACCGGGTCAAGCTTTTATCACCACCAATAGCTGAGTAATTAGTCTGTCGCAGGCATGGGAAGGAATAATGAGGAAATGGATGTCTGGATGTGTACATGCGGAGGATTACTCCACATGTCAACATCTATTAACTTGAACTCCAAAGTGCGTTCGAAGGTTAAACAGGTTCGTTCAGGTTCGCAACACACCTTTTACATGCTCACAACTACATTGTATGTAAACCTATTGATTCGAAAGGATAAATTGGACTTGCACAAATAGCCGTAGACAATTTCATGGGAGTTTTTTTATGCTCTCAAAACAAATGAGTGCACCAGTGCACACATTTGTAAGTAGACAAGCAGAACTTAGGACAGTGATAATGCATGTGATTTGATGTAATAATTAAATTTTGTATTTGATGTAAGAATGAATTGACGCACCCTGATGGCAGGTCCAGGGAGAAGTCGATTCACGACGGCAATGGCTCTTCTCACTCCATCCGCAGGGATGCAGTCTAACCTGGAGCAGTCTTTCGTGATGTTAGGACACTCGTAGCAAGCCTTGGACAGTATCCAGAAGTATTCGATCGTGAAGTTGTACCCACACGTCATTCTTTTCGTGGGATCCAGCGAACATTCTCGGAAACAAGGATGTGACTCAGCAATCTCTGCAAAACAAAATCCAAGCAAATCGAATGCTTAAATAAAAAGCCCAATCAGTCGCTTAAGCCTGCATATTTCCAGGGAAATTCTTGTGGAAAAGCCCGTTTCTCCCAACTCTCTCTCTCTTTCATTAGTAATCCTTTGAGTATCTTTCTCTGACCTGATTCTACGAACAAATGCAAGTACTTTCTTAAAATTAGCTGCCTGACGTTCTTTCCTAATTAATAAGCAGGATCAGCCTAACGTACGGGTACATACATTCTACAAGCGCGTCTTGAGGGAACAAGTTGTTGGGAAAGTTCACATTTTGGGAAAGTACGGGAGTGCAGAAAAAAAGATTTCTGGGGAAAATGACACAAATCATTTCATACTGGATGCTCTTGTTCTTCAAAGAACGGAAGATAGTCTACTTGCGAGCGACGGGGGTCAACCTGACAGCCTGAGAAAGTAAATCGTACATGACATATATAATAATGACACATATAATACCTACGTAATACTATATGCATATATAAATATACATACATACACTTAGCTTCATGTACTATTCCACTAGCGTATTTATAGATAATATGCACCATTACTTCCCATTCCTGAGCTAGAGCAACTGTGGGCTTCAGTGTTGTCAGTGATGTACGATTTAATTCCCAGCGGCAATGTAAATATTTCATTTATGTAAGGATTTTACGAAAAGCCGTGATCCTTGAAGGTCACAATTAGGAAAGAAGAGATCATATTTTTCAGGTGTATTTTTCGTCTTTTAGTCCCAACTTTTGACAAGTCACGTGCGGTTTTGTCACGCATGATTAGCTCTTTGCAATTACAATTGCACTGGCCAACAACTCATTTGGAGTGACATGGAATTTCAGGCGTGGATGCACATAATGTACTTACTCAGTTTTGTCAGAACATTAGTGATGAAACCTTGGAGGTGTGTAAAATCCTCCGTCATTTATTCGCCGTGACAAAGGCAGAGAGTGAAGAACGGTGGATTGCCGCTCACTCTTCATGAGGATGTTGTGTGTGTTGTGCCCAGTTTGGATGATAGATGATAACGTGATAACCTAATAAATGTTACATCTCCAAATCCACCTAATCCTCTCTGAAAGGCCTCTGGTCTTCCACGTGTGGGAAGTGCGAACGGTAGCACTGCGTCTTCATTGCACATAGCCATGCTGTGTGCAATGCTTCACGTGGCAGGGCAGTCAACTTGGAAAGTGTGAAGCTCTGAACATTGTTGAGTCAAAGGCCGCAGGCTCAAGAAGCAACTAGAGCTTAACCACATGTGTGTCAATCATAGCTGCGGCTGGTGATTATTTTCATCATTACTACTTGGAAGAGCCCAAGAAAAGCTCCTTCATGTGGTGCTGAGGGGGAAATTGAAAGTATTAGTGTCGGCAGTCGGCAGTCGGCAGTAATTAAAGACTCAACAATCCTTTCAATAGTGCCACTTGCTAATTATTGTATTGTGCGAAGGCAGTAAATAAAAATATTCTTGAGCCCCCTACAACTGCTGACTTTGGTTGAAACGTAATTTCTTTCACTGAAAATTAACCAAGATACAATTTTGGTGTATTCGAGATGTGCACAAAAAGGGGACGGAGCTATTGTAAATAGAGTTATGAATGAATGCATTACGAAGAAAGGGAAAAAGTGGTCCCCGTAAGACTGAATGATGTACGCCGATGTATGGCGACAGAGAGACAGACTAGTAGAGCCGTTGGCATTGTTGTCATAAGTAACAATACGCACTCACTCCACTTACAACCCGTCATGCATGGACAGTGAGAGAAGATATTTTGTCTACGTAATAATGCCAATGATGTCTGTATGCTAGCTGAGTGTTGAATAGATTGGGGAAAACATCTATTGTTACGTAACACTAAAAACATATCCTTTGAAAGTGACGCAGACCTATTTAGTTTTTGCACTCAATCGCTTGTAGCACAAAAGAACGAACGGCAGTTAAATAAAATAATGCTCGCAAAAAATACTGCACGGACATTGTAACAACTTACAAGTGCGATTACGTTTATTATTGTTATTTGCTCATTCATGCTTTCACCTTCAAGATGCCTCCCCCCAGTTACCTCTCACTATGGTCGAGTGCGGATGAAAGTAAACACTTGTTTGCGGGAAAATATTGGGGACAAATGGAGGAGAACAAAGCTTGATGGTGTTCTTCACCATCAAAGTAATGGACTCATAATGAGCAAGGCTTTCCACAGATTTGTGAGTTCGCAAAACTTCTTTTAATCATTGATCAAACCATGTGAGAGAGGTCACCAGAATTTTTTGCTTTTCCCATTGCCGTAAATGTATATTTCCCAGCTCATGTTGACTGTGTTTTGCGAGGAATCGGAATCTGTTGTTGGAAGCACCCTGTGAGTCTGTGAGTGCTCTTGAATTTTCCATTACAATGCAAAATACGCGCAACACTTGTCTTTTCTCGTGAAGAGGACAAGGCACATTGTCTTGACCTCTTCACAGGACGAGCGCCTTAAGGACGAGCGCTCCTTAAGGAATATACAACGTAATTGTTGTTAAGGAGGACAGGAAAGCGGCGGTGGAAAGCGCACTCTGGTGGCCTGAGCGGAGAGGCGCTGCCCTGAACTTCGGACGCCATTCGAGAGCCAATGGGATTTATTGCGGACAAGTGTTGCGGGAATGAGGACCAAAAGTGTTTGTACGTTGGACGCCATTGGATCAATGGAGTCTCCATGGGAGTAAAGGCATTCCAAAAGACTCTAGCCACGACCAGGACAGCATCAAGGGAGGAAGGATTGAAGAAAAGAGTTCCTTCCCAATTCCTGCGACCTAAGACAGAAGCGATTGGGGAGAACCTCTCTCTAGCCTCACTAAAATCTCTGCGCTGCACTAGTATCTACTAAGAATGAGGATAAAAAGGATATTATTTAGGCTCTTGAAGGAGAAGCCCACACGGACGCATGTTTCGGCATAGAAAATTGATTTTGACGGTTTTTTGTTGTTGGAGGAAATGAAAGTATGAGCTTTTCCTTGTCTCACAATGCACACTTGCACACTTGACGAGGGGAGACAGGTAATGTACACGTCTAATTATTACACAAGCGTTGCAATCTCCACCAAAATGACTCAATCGAGTGGTGGTTAAAGGGGCAAAAAATCTCTACCCCAGCACATTTTCCCTGCTTTGACAGCTCAGGCGCATATCATGTACATATATGCGTACAGGTATGTATTTATAGACTGGGATATATGTATCAAGTATCATGCATGAAATGTGAGTCGAATGGAAACGCTAAGATTAAGACGGAAGGCATAAAGTGAAGCCAGGAGTGATCAGGAAATTAAAAAAAAATATCTAATTTTACGAGTAAACCCTTTTATTAACTATAGGAACTACCACCTACCACGCTACCACTACTCACCGCCTTTTGGGTGACCCAATTACAACACACATTCCAAATAAATATGCACACACGCGCACTATTTTCAGCTCGTTCCTGCAGTGTGAGGTAACTTTTGATGAGAAAACAATGTCCATATTCTTGTCTGTACATGCATTTCGCGACATTCCATAACCAGGAACCACGAGACCAGGTCAGACAGATGTGCTTATGTAGCTATTGGCATATTGCTAACTTGGGCAACAATTGTTTGGGGAGCACTGCTATTCCCTGTCGTTCATCCTCTCCTTTCCGCACTCCTCTGGACTCTGGACAAGCTGATTGAGCTTCATTGGCGCTACACAAAGGCCCAATCGCGTCTCCACTCTGCACACGGGCCAAGTCAAACCCCGTCAAAGGTATAAAGTAGGTAAATTCCAGTTCTCCAGCGAAGAAACTGTCGGAAGTCATTCGAATTCATGTCGGAATTTTTCCGCCAAACTTCGTCTGGTGATAGCTCCTGGCGTAGGAAAGCATAATATTTTTATTCTGTCAATCTGTGACCACCTCAAGGGTCACCGCAGCATTTTACACTTTTTCGCCGTTTTGGCGGCATTTTGGTTGGGCCACCGCCGCTAAGCATTGGATTTTGATGAAATTTGGCGAGGGCGCGTAAAACGGAATGAGCTAGATCCAATTTTTTTTAGTTTTCTTGAATTTGATTTCGGTTCGCCGAAAAGTCGTCAAAACCCGTGTTTTTATCGCCTTTTAGGTTGGCGTTTGGCCGCTAATAATTGGATTTTCATGAAACTCAACGAGAACATTGTCAAGATCCATGTTTTATTGTCTCAATTTTCGCATCCGTTCGCCAAAAACTGACGCAAAGATTGCGTAATAATGGCAAAAACTGGCGAACGGAGGCGAAAATTGAGAAAACTAAAAAATTGGATCTAGATCATCCAGTTTTAAGGGCCCTCGCCGAATTTCATCAAAATCCAATGACTAGTGGCGGTGGCCCCGCCAAAACGGCGAAAAAGTGCAACATGTTGCGGTGACCCTTAAAGTGATCACAGAGTGACAGAATGAGAATATTATGATTTCCTACGCCAGGAGCTATCAACTGACGAAGTTTGGCCGAAAAATTCCGAGATGAGTTTTTTCGCTGGCTAAATGGATATTACCTACATATGTTTATACTTTCAAAGCAACTAATGATGAGAGGTGCGCGGAATTGGTGGGAAGTACGAAAGAAAAGAACTTACCTCCCAGCTTTTTTGTGCTTCCCCAGGCAAGAAAGCTGAGGACGATGAGGGGAGTGAGAGTTACAAGGAAATGACTGGACCCCATTGCCTCGGATAGGAAGTGCCAGAGCTCCTTGAGGACTCGAACGGACTCCGACTTTGACTTTGGGAGGAGGAATCCCCCTGAAGGAGCTCCAGTCCCGACCCAAGAGCCAAGACCCGGCAAGGACACGCACGTGGAACTCACACAACCAGACTCAATGATCAGCGGAACTTCACACTTTGTCACAATGCCCCGTTCTGGGGAAGTTCTGATAATGAGGTTTCTTGGAGAAACACTTTGAGTATCACTGAATAAGTCACCAAAGGAGGGAAGGAAGAAGGTGAAAGAGGTGGATCTCTTTCACCTATTAATTAAGTTCCTATTAATGCAAGTGAGGATGACGCTAGCTGAGTCTTTATATGGAACTCATAGAGACATTTAACCGGTTCTTAACTTTTCCTTATGCACGCTCCTGCCACTAACACAGTTTGAGCTAGTTGGCAGGAATTTGAATGACGCAAATTTTTCCACCACGTAATTACGAATACACGGAGGAAGCCGTCATTCCCATTTCCAAGAAGAGTGAAAACTACGAGCGAAAACTGCTGACCAATTGCTATCCTTCTGCAAGAATCTACATTTGTGCTTTATCTCTCCCCGCACCACCACCACATTTGCTTGGCACACAAATCAGCTAATTGAGACTGCACTTTAGGAAATTATTCTTGGCCACAAGCTCAACCTCACCTTGACACTGGCAGCTGGCAGCCACAGCACTTGAGAAGGTATGAGAAGACAATCCCCAAAGTTTTGTGTGGCTGTTGTGGAATATTTCCGCGTACGTCAACTTTGGATTTCCTTTGTCGACTACCAACTGAATCCAGTCATTTGGTGGAACATTTAGGGAGAGTTGGACGTCTATCCCACACTTTGCATGCTTCTTTATTTGCACAGTTCCTCCCAAGCTTTAGATGAGAAAGGACGGAAATGGTGTAATTATGAGTGTTTGGGGGAATATGTTTTGGTGTGGGGAGCACGTTGTGAGCTACGGAAGAGTTCACATTGGCCAAGTCCATGGAAGGTGAGTCTCATCTGACGAGATCCCCCTCGAGTTCTCGAGTGGAGGAATTTGAGACGGAGAAATGGTAGAAATGGTAGAAATGGTAGAAATAGTATTGTTAGTCTCTTAGGGCTCTTCTCGAGCTCTTGGGACATTGGGGAGTGAGGCGAGCGAGTGAGGTAGGAGTAGGAAGCTTCCTAGCGTAGCCTCTTGCCTAATCCCATTCACGTCCTCACACACTCACAAACACAACTAACTAACTAACTACAACTTCCCCTTCACTTTCATTACAACTCACAATCAGCAAGGACCGGCCTCACTCAAATCCTAAGCAAAATCACCTCCTAATATTTCATTGGGCTTGGGCAGATCTTGGTCATTTTGTCCCTCCTACGATCCTACGATAGCTTCCCGTGACACTCTCAGGACGTGTGACATGTGGACACCTGGATGAGCTGGACCACCTCATCACTTTCTCCCTCGGACCCTCACAGCTCTGGCTACTGGACGCAAAAATAAAGATTCCTGCCTCCTAACAGCGCAGCATTCACACAAATTGTGGAGTTTGGTAGTAGTAAGTCATCTTCGAGAAGGAATAACATGCATCCTGGAAAACCTTCACATCCATTTCAACATGTACATGGAAATTAACGAGAAAAGAAATACTGATGAGCTTAGAATCCCGGCAATTTATGGTGTCCTGGATACCTTAACTGTGAGATCCCCTGAAGAAACCGGAATAAGCAAACAGACGAATCGACTTTGGTCAAGTCCACCTTCTGATCAACAATGTGACTGGATATGAAAGTGCTATTGTCCCTCGAAGCTCAAGTGTTTTCTCTCACTAAATTATTCCATGTAATTTTTAACTTTGAGTCACTGATTTTCTAACTTTGCGCGGGACAACCGCCGTAACTTGGACAATCCTTACTGGATTGGAAGTTTTTTTTTGACTAAATTTGCAATAAAATTCGTATGTTGTCTTGCTTCCATTAATTCTGGACTCGACTGCAGTGAAGAGAGAACAGGCATTTTCCGTATAATTTTTAGCAATTATGTCAGGTTTGGAATTCAGGTGTGCTTGCACTTTACAATTAGTTGAAAACAGTCCTTAAGTGTCATTATTCAGTATTCATTTTGGGTAACTTGAAGGAACTGCAAGAAAATATTCTGTAGATGTTCCATATAATATATACTTAAAAACTTATTGTAGACCAGACCCTGCAATAGCTACTTGCCAATTTACACGGAAGCACATGTGGGAGTTCCCCCGGATAACTGTCGGCTATTTTGTTTCCCGAGCACGAACACTACAGGCAGAAAAGCGATTGGAAAAACTTTTGAATTTGGAATGCGAATTCTTTGAAATAGTCTTGTGTTTGGAATTTCCGATTTTAGCGGACAGGCGGACACATATTACATAATATCCGTATTGTGTGGATTGTCCGCTAAATTAGTTTCCTTCTACTAAGCTGGTCCGTCCAATTGCATGTTGTACTTTTGTCCGGCGAATTAGCGTTCACTCCGTTCGCCAAATGAGTAGGTTGTCCGCCGTGTCCGGCAATTTAGTGAGACGACTTTTTTACAAAAATGTTTGAACAAGTGACATTATGTAAACCGATCGCTGCGTTTGACATAAAAGTTGGACGTCGGGTGGATTGAAAACTCACAGATTTTCCAGATTTCTGGAATTCCTATCATATAACATAGTTGGAATTCCAGAAATCTGGAGTCTATGTGCTTTAAACGCATCTATTATTGAATATTTGTTACTCTTACGACGTTAGGAGTGTGAAATTGAAACGAATTGGTTAGTTTTGTAAAGTTGACTCAGACTACACGTTGCACCTTTGCTGGAAGAATGGAAATTTTAGTTGTTAATAATATTTCTAATGAGGGAATGACGAGTATGTTTTGTATGACGAGCACGAGCAGGATATGTTTTGTCTGCTAACTGGGCATGATCGCTCCTTAATTGTCGGGAATACCCCATAGCCGACTTGCTTCTTGCTTTTCCCCAACTTGGAGCTTCAACTTGTGTGGAGTCGAGAGCCTGGACACTACATAATGATGAGCTTTGTACTTGAGCACCTGCATGCACATATACTAATAATTACTATAGCTCTGGCTCTGAGAAGGCCTTGTTCCTCATTTAAGCTGACGAAGTAGTGCTGGGCTTAACAAAAGCAGGGACATAAGGAAAATCCGCCTCCATCCATTCTGCTGTTGTGCGGAGTCTCTTCAAACATGTCCTGCATAATCACCTTCCTCCATCCTCACCTAAGAACTTTAACGCGTCTCTTCTATATATACCAGTGGATGATGGATGACCTAAGATGAATATGCATACAATGGCTACACATATAGATACATACATATGTATATCGTTTACCAAAAAGCAGCAATTACTTTACGATTAACATTAAGCATGTTTAAATGGACTAATAATTTCTCCAACCTTTTTCCTCATGAGCTAAAATAGTAATTAATCGTTCTCTAGCACTTGCAATATGTACATATGTACATATGTGCAGAGCTTAAATCATAAATAAAAAAGTGGGGGGGGGGCTGGTAATTTTTCGGAATATACATACTATAATGTAATTGCATGGGCCTACTTTTTCATTAACAAGGAGTTTGCCCAAAAAGCAGTGGTTTTCTTAAAAGGCCCCCCAAGGATTAAGCCCTGTGTAGGTGCTATTCAATAATTCAATAATTGCACTACAGACTTATCCCGCTGCAGCAATAAAAGAGAGGGAGTGCGTGACGTGAGACGATCGTCTGACATTAGTTCCAAGTTGAGGCAGGAACAGGAAGCGCTAATAGCTTCGCCGGAAGAGCAATTTTTACAGCACACTTACAGAGTTAACTTGGGGGCTCAACTTGGGGATGCCCTTGATCAGGGCCTCCAAGAAGTGTCCACCTCCAATCTATTAATCTATTAATAGATATAACTAGGCATATACAGATGCATCATTTTGTTATTCCCTTCATTGCAGCTTTCTCACAAAAACTCCATAGACCAAAGCTGGACAAGTAATAATATGTACATACATAGCAGGGGATGGACGGCTAAAATAAAGTCATGGATTAGTAGAAATAGTCCATGACTTTTTCTACTAATCTTTGAAGGAAGAGAGGTGAATTGCGGAAAAACGAAATGGTTTACCCGCCAAAATCCAGAGAATGAGAATGGAGGAACAAGTAATTCGAATCATCGCAGCTGCTCCAGTCGTTGAGAAATAGTTGCAATGACAAATGTTGGGTGTGAGTGTGGGTCCAAGTGAGTCCTGGAAATGCTGGTCAAAAGAATGGATTGGTCCAGCAAGGGACGTGACGTCACTTTCATCTGTAAGACAGTAACTACAGAGGAGAAACCTTGACCCTCCGCGTGCAACTCTCAAGGTCTGGTGAAAAGAGAGGCGAAGAAGGTGATTGGCGGTTGCTGATGATGCGCTACGGACCAATTCCTTTCTCTCACGTCTCACACGACGGCACTGCTGATTGTGAGAAAAAAATCGCGGGTTTTCCAGTGAGAGCAGTGATTTCCTATGACGATTTTGGCGAGCCCAATTAGCGTCAATAATTGTGCTGATGAGGAAGAAGGCGTGAAGTGTGACAGAGGCTGCGGGGAGGAAATGACATGGCGGTTTGCCCCCAGCTCAGGTAATTTGTATTACTTGAAAGTTGTCAGTCTCCTGGACTTTACAAGGAGGAGTGGGAGGACATATGCACGGATGTCAGGATTCGTCCCGCTCATTAAGACTACCCGCACAAGTCTCCCTGCACTGCGACCATTTAAGTGGGACGGGATCCTAACAACTGCTCCTGTCATGCAATGAAGCAAGTGTGGAGATGAGGCTGGTGATATCTTAAATGAAAGGGAATAGAAATGAAAGGGTTAGTTCCGACTTTTTGTCTCCGCTCAAGACGACACACGAGACGGCTGAGAGGCTGAAGTCATTGTTTGAAGTGGTTTGTGGCTGTGGCTTCTGCTGCCTCACTGCAACCCACATCCAGAGCACTCAATGAGTGCGGGCCGAGAGGTTGAGACAAGTCCTGCTCTCCCTCAACATTCATTCAGAAGAGAGCCAGAGAGAAGCCAAAGGACCTCCTTTCAACCAGGTCCAGAGATTTTTGCAGCCCAACATTGACTTGCACATCAATCATCCACTCCAGCACATTCCGCTGTCAACACAACAATACTTTCGCACGAATTGTCAATCTCACTTACGCCAAAGGAAATTCCGCTCCTTACGACTGACTTGCAAAAAAAGGAGGATATATAGTCATGTATGTAGTCATGTAGTGAGGCTCCACACTTTGTGTTCTTTTTTGTGCATATTACAATAAGGATAATAAATAATAAACGAGCAAATATCTAATTTACATGTGTGGAAGCGAGTGCCTGCGACGACACGAAAACAGAGTTTGTTGATGATTATTAATGGGGCGGATGACGACATTCACGTCAGCATGACTTCAAAGCCTAGCACAATGTAACACATGGGCAAAATGTGTTCTCCGTTGCGCGCTTATTACGTCTTGTCCTGGACGAAAAAATAGGATTTTTTCCCCTCAATCCCTCATAAACAATTCAAAGTGATTTTCGCCTGGAGGCTCTTGTATGTATGTATGCAATTCACGTATAAGTATATGCGCTTACGTCCTGGCCACAGTAGATCATCCCACCCAAACAGATGATTGGGTATCGATGGGAATTTTTTAAATGCTAAAACACAGAAGCTTATCCGTGTCCAAATGTCATTAGAATTGGAAGGTGCTACTTGCTTCCAGAGAAGGCGCATCCCAAATACACGTGAACACACAAAGACACGATAGAGATGACGGCATAAATGTTTAATGTTTCCGAGCAAGTGCTTCTTCTACAGCTCCCAGGCCCCACTCTGGAGTGCGTCAGTCGTGTCTTTTGAGCCTGTTCCGGGATGAGCTAATCATGGAATGACTGAATGTGTGCAGAGGAGAGATGAAGGTATGAAGGTTTGAAGGTATGAAGGTATGAAGGTATGAAGGTGGCAGAAATGCAGAAATGCAGAAATGCAGAAATGAGGGAAATGAGGCTGCTCAAGCGCATCATCCTCTTCCTCCCACTTTCTCCGCCTCAACCCTCATTCCATTCCTGTCCAAGTCAACTTGGTCCAACTAGCGCTCGCCCCATCCGTGGACTGCACCCACGATGACATCAGCCTATTTCTCATTCACTTTTCTCCCTCTCCTCCCTTTCCTCCCTTCCTAAACCAAGAGTTGTCAAAGTCACCGACACGATTGACCAACTATTTGCGAACTTACAAGGACAGATATCCTAGTCACACCAATCTGGAGCATGTGCAAATTTTGATTTCTCTTCTCTCTCGGGCACCGTCCGCTCCCAAGGAAGACGGCTTCCTACGACTTGGTCAGCCGCAATTGTAGGGAAACAGCTTTGTTTGGGGACAACTTGACTTTCCCATCGTAGAGTTGCTTTTCACAAGATACTTCACCTCGTGTCACACGCCTTGACTTGAGAAAATACATTCGAGCTGGAATGCAATTGGCAGTCAACATCTAATAGATAATGAATACATTTCAAAGTGTTCTGGAGTAAAACTGGAATTAGTTGCTCAAGCTCAATTCACCCAATTGTCAAATGAAGTTTTGGCAAAAGTTAAAACTTTCTCTCTCAATTAAAGCAACATACTTCATGAATCACCTGTGGTAAGAAAGGCAAGCATTAGAGTAGGATTTTCAAGCAGACGGGTTCATCTGAGGATGGCTTGGGGCGATAGTCAGTCATGGATTTGAATGAAAAGGCTGCGCCGTCTCCTTTTCACGTTCAACGTCGGAACTTCCTTGCTCTACAAACTGACACATCCGGCAGTTGTGATTTACGTAGAGTAGATATAGCTACACACCCACACAATTTATGCAATCGCACGTCTACACATCACTCACAAACCACGTAAATAGGGCTGGAGAAGGGAACCTTACTCGCTGCATTTCAGGGGAGGCACGTTTCCCTTCCAGAACACACACGGACGTGTTTTCCTCCATGTCTTCGTATGCTCCAACATTCCAGGGTTTATTACGGACCTTGAGGCATGATTAAGTATGGTGCACGTTTCGGAAAGGAAATCTCAAGGCGAGAATTCTCTCCACTTCCACTTCCAATTCCAATTCCAATTCTATTAACTATGGGACGGAGCGACACTTGGGAGATGGCTTCGTGGCCAATCTGTGGAACACTGGACAGCGTTGAGACGTTGAGAGACTTGGGACGGAGGGATGCTGACCAGCACTTGATCTCGCACTCACTCTTTCTCCTGCACTCCTTCTCTTCTAATGTGATGTGTATAGGACAAGGGACCATGCTCCACTGACAAGGGAAATGCCTCTGTACTATGACGAGTCTTGGCCCGACCTTCCTCCGCACTCTGGTCTGTCGCAATAAAACAATACTTGCTCAAATTTCATTTACTGCCCCATATTGGACGGGGTGGGGAAGCTCCCAGTTGAGATGTGCGAGAAGGAGTCAACTGATTTGTTTGCATTCTCCTTTAATAAGCATTACAACTTTGGAGCTGTCCGTAGTCAAATTAGTAGATATAGAGATATCGAGATATAGTACGCGGGGTTGAGGGGGACCCAGAACTTCTGTGTCAGCATTCCTGACGCAGTAAGTTCGTCCGGACGATGGGAAGGGTGGCTCCTTACTAGTCCAACCCCGCCGGCCGACGGACTCGAGTACATGGCACAATGGAACTACGTACTAACTACTCCCATGCCTTTCCTCCTCCCAAAGGCTTCCTTGCCCCCACCAGCAGAATTGAGCAGCACAAGGTTGCCTCTCACTCCATAAATTATTGCAGATTCCAATTTAGCGGCAAGTGACTCAATTGAGATGAGATGTCTCCTTTCACACATTCCACATATGCAGGACCAGACGAAGGGAATTCTTCCCATCCATCCTTTTTCCTCGTCACCGTTCCCTTCTGTCCTCCAAACATTTGAGAGACGACAGGGACTGAATATCTTGCCACAACTTCAAAAGTGCGTCTCAAATGCCTGGAGCTATAAGAAAGAGCTCAACTCACACATTCCTGTTGGATGCAATTAATAATAATCAGCATCTGCAATGAGTAACATCGTTTTTTCCAGCAGACAATGGAATTTGGTGACCATGTGCTCCAGAGAGGAGCACATGTGACATTGCGTATCCGCAACATGTGTTAGGACAGCACGTGCATATTTCTTGAATTCCAGTGCCAGGGACAGGGACCAGAGAGTCAAGCTGGAGCTTTGTCTTTTGCGTACAAGGAGTTCCTTGGCATCAAATACTGAAAGGATCTCCATTTGATCAGAGTCAGAGTCAGTCTGACTGAAGGCAGTCAGTCAGGAGGAAGAGCCCGACGTTGACACTCTGAGCGTATCGCTAAAAAGGTGCACAACGCACACCCATCGCAAAACTTACGACTTGTTGGTTGAAATTACTGAAATAGCATTTCTTTGGCTCTCCTCAGCCTCAACGGTTTCCAGTGTCACGTAATCCAATGTGCATTTGAGTACACAGGCAAGTTCGGACATTTGCAGGCGTGTCCTTTCCTTTCATTCATTTGTTCATCCAGCCAAGAATTGCATCCTACATCTAACAGATGCATGTAAAGACTCCAATTCGTGATGACTTTGACCTGCCAGGACCTGCACTGAGCAAGTTCCTCCAATTGCTCTGCTGCCTATCATATTACAAGCAGCGTGTCCATCCTCAAGTCTCCTCTTTCATTCATTCATGGTTCCCTTCCGGGCTGCAGAGTACTCTGGGAAATCATTAATACATATACAGCTCCATAAATTGATACTCCCATGCAAGTATTTCCAGCAACAACACGTTACAACAAGAATACTTGAGAGGAGCAAATTAATGAATTTACTAGTTTGGCGAAGAGAGGAAGAAAAGGGGAAGGCATCCCCTTTGAAAAGGGCAGTGTGTTTATGGATTCATCCGGAATCAATAAAAATGAAATTTGACACGCACAAATTATCGCGATTCAATAACAAGCTTGGCATACTCCCTTAAAATGCTAACTATTGTAAGCAACTAAGTTTGAAATAACACAATAAGTAAAGTTTACAGCAGAAATATCAACAAAGATCCTGGCGGATCACTCCGCGTATGCATGCAGACTCCTTTCTTCAAACATTTCAAAGTATCATTCCGTTCAAGTCTTTCCCTGATTGAATAGTTCGTAAAATATATTATTGCTAATGGATTAAACATGAGATAAAATGAGGCAGGTTCATTTGACCTGATCTGAATGCACGATTCTGTTCACAATTAAATATATTCTACACCCTTTGCCCATTCTACACAGAGGTATGGGAGCATAATTGTAAATTTGTAAATTTGTAAATGTGACACTTGAATTAAAGTAAGCTATTTGTATTTACCAGATGCGAAGATGATTGGAACCCATAAAAATGTGACAAAAACCTTTCAAAAGATCCGACCATGGACAAATTAAATAACTTTGACGTACTCGAATTCCAAAAGCGCTCCTTTATATATTACTTTTCTTCCATATAAAATCATGCATAATTTTTGTCAGTTATTCGTTTGTGAGCAAATCTTTGTCCGTCCACATAATGCCTCATAAAGAGGAGAATTCAGTAACAGATGTCTGCTTGGCGTGCTCATGCCCAACTTGCTATTACACATTTTGCTCTTGTTGCGCAAGTACTGAGGTAAATGCAATTCGGAGACAAGTTGATGGAGCCCTGCTAAAGCCCATGCAATGATTTGTGCTAATTAAGTGAGGTCATTGTTAGCGGTTGAAGTCCGTGGTATATATAAAGGGCTTCGGTCGCATCCAGGTTAGTGTAGAAAACCTCTTCTGATAGGCCTGTGTTGAATCGGTTTTGCCAGACAGAGACAGATCCTCATCATTCATCATGCAGTACATTTCATTTCTTCTCACGCTGCTAGTCGCAGGAGCACTGGCAATTCCAACGGTAAGCAATTCTGCACGTTCAATATTCCTTCTTTCCCCGTACCCCGCTCAAAGTACGCACATTTCTCATCCTAAGTAAGTTAAAATGATGGAATTAAATGTTTGACTTTTTCTCCTCATTCACTTGGAATATGCCTGCAATGACCTTTAGGAACTCGAGGCGGAGTCACGACAATGGCCGTGTAAGACTGAAAAACTCCTTCAAAAATATATCTTTTTACTGCTGCTGTCTGTAGAGCAGCATGGGATTTTTTTTTGAAAATATTCAGCTTGATAATGATGACATTGTGTTTTAGTCCGTCTCCCAACCAATAATTACGGCTACCCTGTAATTCCGTTGGGTGGCTTTGGATCAGTCCCAATGCCCGCTCCCCGACCCGCTCCGGCCCCAGCCCCACGACCCGCTCCGGCCCCAGCCCCACGACCAGCCCCTGCTCCTGCACCACGACCCGCTCCAGCACCTGCGCCAGCCCCTAGGCCAGCTCCAACCACTACGACTACGACCACAACCACTTCCAGACCTACGACGACCTCCACCACCACGACCACTGAACCAACCACAACTGCTGCCCCGGAGGTCACCTCGGCTGTTCCGCAGGACTCCTCCACCGAGAAGGACCAGAGCCAAGTGACTCAATCGGGTGATCTCCAGTTTTCCTGGTACCCATTCAACAAATTCCTGGAACAATCCGCGGAAGAGTTTAGGAAATTCTTTGACGGTGCAAGGAAGCTGACTGGTCAAAATGAGTCCGAATTTCCGCAGCTTAAGCGCGTAACTCCCTTTTTCGACCGCATGTCGTCTGCTTTCGCGCAAGCGCGTGATAAGTTTGCCGAACTACCTTAAAACGTTACTGCTACAACCGCACCAACCTCAAAAACATAATTGAATGTTCTAAGTACTTTTCAAACAAAAATCATTCGGTCTACGACTCGGACATAATAAATTAAAGCATTGCAAATACACGCATGGTTACGAAGGTCCTTGGACTTCAAAACTCGGGATGAAAGCGAGTTATTTCTTCCGCCATATGAATATGGTGCACTTTAGCTTTAAGATCATCCCGTAATAGCTTCACTTATTTGAGCATCTCCTTTGTGTGCAACCCTCCATGGACTGAGCATGGTGACACTGCTGTTCGCTCTTTTCCTCCGTAACCTTTGCTCTTCGCCACCTGAGATTATTAAATTAAATTCTCTTACATAACTTTTGCACACATGGGCATATGGGGAGCCGAGACTGTAATGCGTGCTTGATGGCATACCATATGGATAATGGTCCATAGGAATAGCGGCTATAGTTGAAGATATTTTCCTGAATGATCACGAAGAGTATGCAATATGGAGTGCAGATATCTTGTTACTGCTTAGGTATTTAAATAATTAATTGATTGCTTCCGTTATTTCTAGGTTTTCCCAATATACTTACATTAGGAGGAGAATGGTGAAAGGAAAAGTGGACATCGCGCCACCTTCCGTCCTTCTTTCGTCCTTTCGTTTGAATAATTGGGCCTTAATCCCTAATAGGATGCGTCAGCCATCCGCTCATTCCTGATTCAGCTGTTCACCTCATTTCCCCCTTCACCACCAACCACCACCACCACCACCAGCACCAGCACCAGCACCAGCCTTCCTCGGTTCCTTCCTTTAATTTAAGGTCTACGTCTAGAATGGTAAAAGTGTGAGTACACTGTACTCAATCAGGGGTCAAACCAGGGGCCAGTGGGCCAGCCGGGACCGGATCCTGGAACCTTTTTGTAGGGATCCCGTACTCTTTTGCAAATTACACATTGTACGGCATACAAAAGTATTTATTTGTATTGTATTAATTTATGTCTTATAGAAGACTAGTAACTAATACATAGAGTAGAGACCCGACACTTATTTTTTTATGATCTGATCCCTGAGTGTACGAACGCAGGCTCGGCAAATTGTTTCCGCTTTCTGAAAGCACGAAAGGGAGATTTCTACGTTGATCTATGGGATGAGATCAAGCATGAGGTGGAAGCAGTAGAAGGATGCTAATTGCTAATTGGGCGCTGGAAGCTTCTAAGCTCGTTCTGGCCTCACTTTACAATAAAGACAAGAGACCGCTGGAACTACTCGTTGCTTTATTTATGGCCTGGAAGTAATGAGTTAATGAGCGGGAATCCTTTTGTATAATAAGCCAGTGAGGTAACCCTACATAGAACCGTTTGTAATTTTTTTTAAATTTGTAAAATTTGTAAAAAAAGGCTCGTTATTCGCTGAAGCACTGGACCTGAATTATTCTATACACATGGACAAACACACCTTTAAGCGTGTACTGGAACAAGCATTTCCGCACGTATACATCCTGGATGGCGGAAGGGAGTACATTGGGAATAGAAAAAGGAAGAGGCCAGACGTTTTGTCATAAATGAGTTGACTAAAAACTAGAAAGTTGGTTGAGGCGGAGGCCCATGGAAAGTGCGGCTTGGAAAAGTCGACATTGACAGTTTTTCCACAGCTACAGATTTACTGATTGGTTGGTGGGGATATCTGGTCCACAGTCCGCAGCCATGAGAGACAACAATGTCTCTTTCGCATGCAAATTTCCCCGAGCAAAGTATGGGTGGAAGCGCAGCCAGGGAGCGGAGGACACAAATGGAGAGTGGAGGCAAGAGGCAAGGAGGGAAGGAGGGAAGGAGGCAAGTGTTCTACCTTCTACCTTCTACCTTCTACCCCTTCCGCGTCCCTCAAATCTCACGTTGCCCATCTGCAGTCCATTGTCTCTTCAGGATAACTTTTCCACCATAAGGCTTAGCCTTCCTCTCAACAAAGTCACAACTTGTATAACGGGGACGCGGGTGAGGCCAGAGGAAGGAAAACTTTGCTATAAAAGCAGAATGAACTCCGAGTACAAATCACAGTCATCCCTCTACCATCAATCAACCGATTCTATCTCTAGGAAAAGAAATATTCTTTTCGATTAAAACAAGCTACCTCTCCCACAGTCCCACAATGTTTCGAAAAATACTTTTCGTCGTTTTGATCCTCACAGTTGCTACTATCTTAGCGCAGGTAAAGCATTGACAGTGCTCGAAAAAATATTGGGACAGCATCGTGTTTCCTCACATACAATGAAATATTAAAAGGGTGCCGATTTTTTAAGTTTATTTTAATTTTTTTATTTTAGGAGGAGGACAAGTCCGAGGCGCGACAACTACGTCCTAGTAATCCTTTTGACTTTCTTAGTACTACCTATGCAAATAATTTGAGTAGTTTTAACGTGGAAGGGATATAATGTCCCTAATGTTCCTTTATTCTTCCACTCTCCCTCCAGATGCTCGTCCTAACCAAGGAAGGCCAAACCGGCGACCAAACCAAGCCGGAGGTAGGAGACCCAACGCTAGGCCAAATCAAGCTACGAGGCCAAATCAAGGGACGAGGCCAAATCAAGGGACGAGGCCAAATCAAGCGGCGAGGCCAAACCAAGCGACCAGACCAAATGGAAGACCTAACCAACAGCGACCGCCTCCGAGACCTGCACCACGACCTAGCCCAACCACGCGCCGACCACTTCCCATTCCAGTTGCAGTTCCAGTTGCCGTTCCAGCGCCAGCGCCAACAACGACACCAAGACCAACCACAACGACGGTTGAGCCAACGAGACACGAACTGACCTACCAAGGAAATGCCTCACTCAACGCCAATCTCAGTTCCGTCAATGCTTCCGCTCACTTCTCCGTGTCGGGCCAAACGATCGGTACGAGCAACAGCACGGTGGAAGAAACCTTTGGTAGTGCAAATGCAACGGAGGTGGAAAGCCAGTTAGAGTCGTCGAGGGAAGAAGGGGAAAACTCGGAAGAAACTGACATCACTTCTGAAAGCCAAGTGAACACTTCCAGCGCTCACCAGAACAACCACACGTGCGCAAGTGAGCCCGACGTCCCCATTCAGGAGGGCTACATGTATCCCTTCAATGTCTTCCTCGCTGACGCGAGCTTGGAGATTGCTAAATTTGCATTTGGAGTTGCCGATGTGACTTCCCAAGAGCCGGAATTGCAGGAATTGACAGAATTTACCAAGCTGGCGGGACAAAAATTGGAGCGGGCAGCCATATCCTTCAGGGCTATCAGATAGTTCCCCCGGCAACCTTCTGCCCTGTCTCAGCAAGTGGAATAGTAGATCAACTAATGAGTATACGTATACGTAGATATGTAGATTACATCCGCAACAGCCGTATAAGGTAACAAAAACGTTACGCGGTTACGGAATTAACCATTCAATATTATATAAAATATAAATATATATGTACAACGCATCAGGATAATACTTATAATAAATAGTCATTCTTGCAGCTCTCGAAACATGCAAATAACCAGTATTTTTGTTGCTGAAAATTCTCATTCAATTAATCAAGCTTCAAACCTCAAACGGTTTGCTACTATAGACAGCATATACACACTGCAACTGCACACGTCACACACATAGCGACATAGCTAATAATTAAGTGTTTTTAAGCCAACGCAGGCTTGTCATTTTGTGACTGAAAGTCTAAGTCTAAAGTCTGAACTGAAGACAATTAACATAGTAAATGTTGTTAGTAGAAAGAGCCATCTTTCTACTGTTGTTTTCTCTTTGTACTTCCTCGGTAATTAATCGTGTCCCCCTTAGTCCCTTTTTTATACTAATTAATGGGCTTTTAACTCAGTAAGTCAGTAACAATTAATAATATTTGTCGTGATATCAGTTTTGCTCGTGGGTATTAGATTTGGTCGGATTCGAGTTCCTGGCGTTAGGTCATGTCCCCAGATGGCCGATGGTGTCCCTAAATGTGGTCACTCTACACTTGCTTCCAGTGCAGGGCCGATTGAATTTCATGTCGTTTTGGTGCTGTATATATGTAATTTCTCCAAGATCAGTTTTACCGAAACGAACAATTCGAAATACCTCCCGGCATAATTAAACGGAGAATGTTTTAAAAATTAAATTAAATGCATAATACGTCCAAGTATCTACTAATTCAGGACTTATAGATGAGGCAATTTTGGGTAAAATGACTTTTGAAATTCAATCGGCCCTGAAGCAAATGTAGAGTGACCGCATTTAGGGACACCATCGGCTATCTGCGGACATGTCCTAATGACAGGAACGGGAATTTGACCAAATATAATACCCGCGGGCAAAACTGATATCAAGACAAATATTGTTTACTGAACTTTCATTTCCTCCAATTCGAACAAATATCTTAAGTCTAACTTTAAGTTTAACCATATAAAACAGGTAAATTCCAATTACCCAGCAAAAAAACTCCTGTCATGTCGGAATTTTTCGTCCAAACTTCGTCAGATGATAGTCTCTAGAGTAGGAAATCTCAATATTTTTATTCTGTCTCACTGTGACCATGACCACTTCAACGTGCATATACCACCGCATTTTGTGTTTTACGAGAAACAAAATTTTTGTGTCATTAACACGCAAACTCTGGTCAGTTTCTAATTGAGAAGATGAAATAATAGGATCTAGACCAGGGGTGCCCAACCAGTTTAGTCTCGCGGTCACAAATGTACTATTGCTGCGGCGTAATGGTCACAAAAAATTTTTT
>JAQGBT010002916.1:0-21786 GCA_034698585.1 Disparrhopalites patrizii | reverse complement strand
CAGCGATAAGAGGCAAAGCCAACGGGACAACGTAGACAGAGAGAGACAAGCTACGCGATATGATATTCATTATTTATATACAGACACAGATACGAGTGACGAATGATATCACTTACAATTAGAGAGGATGTGAATACTGAGAATATGATCTCCAGGGCCACCCAAACGCTGGATTAAATAGTGACGGCAAGAGAGAGAGAGAGAGAAAACAAGGAGACTTTGTAGGAAGACGCCTGGTCACTTCGTTGCTAATTGCTTTTCCAGCATCATCCGGTCGTTTGTCAAGGGAGAAAAGAACGTGGTCACTTTGACTTTCAAAATTGAATCCGCAAAGGGTTGCAAAGAGTCCCGCGTAAACACGGAGGAATGTGGAGGATCTGGTCGGGAGGAACTCTTTTATGTTCGATATAGCAGCGTTTGGATCCCCCGGAGGGATTCTCCTCGAATGCCTTCGGTTTTATTCTCATGTATATTTGCATGGGCGGGATTTATGGGGATGCTATCGCGGGGTATTCTTTTAACGAGCATACTGGAGAACTCTCCAGTATCCCTTCCACGGTAACTGTATCCTCCCAGAAGAATGTGGGAATGATTCTCCCAGAAAAATCACTTCGCGGGGGATACTTTCATGACCAATATAGCAGCGTTTGGATCCCTCCACGTACTTTTATGATCCTCCCGTTTTACCTGAAGGTATGTTTTTTTGAAAACGTCCAGGGTTGTTTGGGTATGTCAGCCAAATTGAACATAATGGTACTTACTTCGTGTCTTGAACCCACAGGAAGTATCTGCCACCAAAATTGTGAAATTTTGAAATTCCGATCTCTCCAAATTCCGGGTTTTGTGAAATAACAAAATAATTTTTTGAGGGTCAATTAGGCATTAAATAAAAAAAACTGTCTTTCTCAAAATACTCGTAATGCCTAAAGGTATTTATTAAAAAAAATGAAAACAAAATTTTGAAATTTTTTCGAAATTTCACATGTATTTTTTGAAATTTTGAATTAAAATTTCCGAAATGTCGCCCGTGGTCGATTGAAGATTTTTTGTATGAAATACCCACAAAGAAACGTGGAGAACCATATAAAGAAAAAAAAATTCAATCGATCACGGGCGACATTGCCAAAATTAATTAAAACCGATTAGGTTTTAATTCGGTTTAGCACTTTGACCCTGCATATATATATATATATGCCAGATGAACTGCCATCATAGTGCAGTCATAATGTTCTATTTTAATTTTTCCGCGATGGCTACGAGCTAATCTTCATGCAGAGATTATTTGGGACCAATTAGGAACATTATCATGTATATATTGTATATTAAATCAAAATCCCTGAAATTTACCTTAGGCATTGTTTGGACGTTTTCAAAAAAAAAGAAACCCCTGTCGCGGTCCTTCGGTCAGTCAATTTTCCCCATGTCCAATCCCATTTCAACATTTTGTACCCGCAACTGAACTTGTAAATGATTTGGGAGGTCAGTAATGCAAAATCCGCTTATCCATTGTTACATGTTATTGTTAACATGTTAACCTTTTACAGAAGCCTCAAGCAGTGGCACTTAAAGTAAACACAAGAATCCAGACGGGGATTGAAAGATTGAAAGCTACGGGGTTACACGAAACAGACATTTCTTCTGTCCTTCGTGCTTCCCAGGGAAAGGCTAGCCGGCCTGCCGGCAAGTGGAGAATGGTGTGAGTGTGGGGACGGCGGTTTTTGAAAGTGCGCGGGAGATGGCGCGGGCGCGTGGGTGCTTCAGAGCGGGGAATGGACCTATATAGACGAGGCCTCTGTCGTTGCCTTGGCCAAGCCTTATGCTTTTGCCATTCTCTCTAAATAACTGCACAACTTCCCTCGGGCCAAATCTCTCTCTCTCTGGCCTAAGCCCTAAGCATTCATTCAATGTCTCCTGTAGTGGAAAGCTATGTAGGTGGATTGAGAGGAGGATTAAGCGAGGATAGGCCAACGT
The DNA here is from genome assembly GCA_034698585.1 of Disparrhopalites patrizii. Taxonomy (NCBI): domain Eukaryota; kingdom Metazoa; phylum Arthropoda; class Collembola; order Symphypleona; family Sminthuridae; genus Disparrhopalites; species Disparrhopalites patrizii. Next base: position 19,815 of record JAQGBT010002916.1, on the reverse strand, counting down.
GTGACTTTAGCAGGATGATTCAAAGTTGGGTCTCAAGTTAAGCCGTGGCGTGCATAGGGCGAGAGATAGAGAGAGAGAGAGAGACTGTGTGAGAGAGAGAGAGACTGTGAGAGAGAGAGCGAGACAAGTGAGTGGTGGGGTTGAGAGAGTGCGAGATTAGGGCAGTTGAGTAGAAGAGAGAGATCGAGAGAGAGCAGTGGCTGGGAAAGGACCCCAAGGCCCAGTTGCCCAGTACATACGAGAACGAGGATTCCGCCGTATAGCTGAAGAGCTGAAGACGTTGCAAAGGCCCCACACACCAAGAAAAATCCGTGGAAACTAATCCAACATTCAGTTTTCCCCCCGTCCACACCATATTATAGATACTCTCCAAACAATCTTAATTTTAAATATCGTCCGTTAGTTTTTTTTTGTACGCATATTTTGACCAAATCACAATATCAATATCCAAAGGAAAACAAGATAATTTTCCAATTGACGATCACCTCAAGCATTTCAGAGGAAAAAGTTATACATTATTTATTATCTCCCCCCCGCCGCCACTAAAATAATATTCAAAGGTGTTGTACAGTTGTACTTATTCAACGTTTACAAAAAAAAAAAAAAAAATACCTTCCCTTAATTTTACTTTCGCGTGTTTTTAACTCTCCGAATTTGCAAATTATCTCAACAAGTGTTTTATGATCCCCCCCTCGCTCGAGGATGTGCCTTTATTGAATTGGGAGTGCAAAATTAAAATTAATTGTGTTTTGTCCGGGCCTTTCCGTTCTCCCCTGCCAAATGTCCAGTGCTTTTAATTTTGAATGCATGAGTGTTGGTGCGGATTGACTTTGTCAGTACTTGTATAATTAATTAGTCAGTTATATTACTGAGTGAGTGGAAGCCATCGAGGAGATGGTACGTCAATGCAGGTTGTGATGCACTTTAGGTGGAAAACGTCTGAAGAACCAAAGTTTTCTTTAAATGACAAGCTTTCACTTGGACCGTCGTGATATTTGTGTTGGATATGAAGACCGAATTGTATAGAAGATAAATCAGAAAAAAAGATGATAATTACCTCGCTGTGAATGCAAATATTCCCTGTGTTTCCCCGTTTCGCACATAACCTCCAGAAGATTTCTTGCATCATTGAATTTAACATTTACGGTCAGCATTTATGCAGCTGTCGGGAAAGTTAGTGGGTGTCCATAATTTTTAAATGCTCTTGATACTCTCCATTTGTTGGCAATCACCTTCAGCGGCTCAGTCGTTCGCTTACAACGACTTTAATAGTACATTATCACGTTATATCGAAGCAGATTCGTCGGTCTGTTAGTGCAAGACTTTCTGAACATCCACCTCCGTTAAGGAGCTGCTGAGACAACATCGTTTGACCTTTTTTCATATGGAGACATAAACTATAAGCGGAAATCATGAGTTGGGGATCAGAATGGGTAAGTTTCTCTTTTCTTTGCATGGTCTTTTTGTATCTATACACATTGTAGTTTGTCACCTCAAATGGACGATTTTTTAAACAAGTAAATTGCGGTACGTATGTGAATAACCTTTGTCCCGTTGAGCACCGGCGAGCATGTGTTAGGAGATGGAATCATGTGATTGAAAAAATCACTGTATAGTTTTCAATATAAGCATGTCTGTGTGAGTAATTGGGTACTTGACGGTTCGGATTTCTCAGTGGATATAAAGATAAATGTATATCAGAGATATCAAAGCTGTTTAGCGTAATAAATGGGGTAATAACTTATTGTTAATGACCTTATAGATTCGAATTAAATTTAAAGCAAGTTTATTTCACCCTGGCGGCATACAAATATTAGGATTGCAGACATTTAAGAGTTTCAGTAATGTCAGCATTATTACTGATTACTATGAGGGTAGTTCTTGGAAAAACTTTTCGTTTCGGGTTGCCGCCTACCTCCATTCACGCCATTGTTTGTGGAGCAACAGCCTTGCGTTTATTTATGTATCAGTTCTTCCAATTATTAGCAAATCCAACAGAATGTTCAGCAGAATTTCGAAGTACATACATGAGTATAATGCTATTGAACTTTAATATCGTGACCCAGTGGGGAAGAATAGAGGAAGATCCTCGCATTTAAGGGACTTGGAAGCAGGTTTGCGTCGGAAATTACAAATCATCATATGTATATGCCGTACTGGGCGATATGAATACCCCAGAACCCCAGCACCCAACACAAAACAACTACTGCCTGTAGGCTCAAACTCAAACAAAGAAAACCTATTTATGTACTCAAAATCGAAATCCTGACAGGATCTGAAATAGTTTCCCCCAAATCAAAGGCTTGCTTTATTAAGTCATGTTCATGTCATGTGGAATGTGTGCCATGGTGGCCCACGCAACTAAATGCAGGAAAACTGGAGATGTGCTTCGACCACTTCGACGTAAAAAAGGGGTCGAACTGAAAAATCCGAATTTTGTGTTTTCTCTTTTCACACGCAAGCACGTGTTTGGCGCCCAAATATTTGGTCATGTCTATAGAGCAGCCAAGAGCTTAAAAATGACCAAAAATTACATTTCACACCAGGGACTGATTTACTACTCTGATTACTTGCAGAAACGTATAAGTTACAAGAAAAGTATAATTTTACATATTATTATTATGTATACATATGAAAACAATGATAAAAAACTCCAGCAACTCCCGAACTCTTCCATGATCGATGGATCAACCTAATGGAGAAATGAACACACTTCTGGGCTGTGGGTAGAAGAAATTTAGAAAAGCTCAGGAAGCAACGGCTTACTGTAAATTAATGCATGGCTATATGTTACAGCTATACAGAAATATTTTGTAACGGTCACCCTTTTTTTCAAAATATGACGAAAATTATGCGTATTGGAAAACCGTCCGAGTAGGGCACAAGTCATCTTGAGTTCTTAATGATACTACGTATTACGTTTTAACATTACTATCAACGTCTTAACATTTATTGTAAAGCAAACTCAATCAGCAAAACTAATTAGTAGTGAGCATAAGAGCATATGTTGTCATGGTATGTTTCACTGGTATACGTATGAAATGCACTATCAATATTCACATATGTACAGAATACATATTCTGTATATTGTGTAAGTTGAGGACCGCTTGAGATGTTACATCAAAGTTACTTGTTCAAAATCCTATTTATCATATCTATACATCAGGTATATCAAATCCTATACATCAGGTATATAATATCTGAGTACAAAAATATCATCAGTTAATTCATTACGTAGAACAATATTTGCACAGGCATTCGGCAATTCGTGGGTGTTAAAGTGGTTTAAATTATTCCCGGTCTAGAAAAGGCAGCGGATGGTGGGGGCAGAACTTCACCAGATTTATCTTTGTCTGCATGATTCGTAAAATCAGGAATACCTAAGTTATTTCGACGAGGAAACGGTTAACGAGAAGTACTGAAACGTCGGATTACGGCTGTTAGCCGAAAGACATTACATGTGTAATGTGTATATGTATACTGTATACGTATACGTATTCAGTGTAACATTATATTCGCAATATGCTGCTCTGTTAACGGTAGAACAAAAAATATTTCCATGTCCTCATCTTCATGCACACCTTGGTGGCCTTTAATGAATCCTTTAGCAAATCTTCAAGCTCATTTGCTTTCCCTTCAAATTACTTTTTTTTGTATTACATTAAGCAATTAAAAACCGGAAAGATTAATGTTTTGTCGAAGATCTGCTGCCGCTGCTGGTTAATGGTTCTCAGTTCAGGTGTAAAGTAGGAGGATGAACAGGATAATGAATAAACTGAAGGATAGTGAAGTGTACACAATCCATAGGATTATGAAAGGTTGGATATTTGGTTGTAACCAGCAGACGTAAAAAGTTAGATTTGGGCATGGTGGGAGTCAGAGCAAGAGGAGAGACTTGTTGATATGCTTTGGATGCCAAAACACAAGACATTAATCCTCCTCTGGCTTTTACCATGGAATTCTGTGACGGGGCCTGTCTGTTAAAATGTTCGTTCCTCCTCACTCGGTTTCTCTCTTTGGGAAGGTTTGATATTTCATATGATACGGGTGTGCAAGCAGGCTTAGCTGTAGCCTCGGGTTTGATACTCCTAACTCCTACTTCTGTCCCATCTCGTTGTCGACACTAAAACTGAAAAAAAAACTTAAATGCTCCTTCCATGTCCATAGTCCATCGTAAGCCACGTGATTATTTATTTCTTTTCAGTGAATAATATAATAATCCGGCTAAATATTGTTGTAATGTTTTCTCTGGGTATGACGTGCAACTTTTTTTTTTTTTTTTGCATTACACTACATTACGTTACACTAGATTTCAGAAGTACATCACAGTAATGTCGATAGGGGATGAATCTTTTTTTAAATTTTAGCATAGGCTTTCCACTAAACCTAAGCACCAATATGGAACGTTTATGCAGACATAATGTTTGCAGTCAAACTTGCCAGTCAGTACTTTTAATATTTTCACTGCCACTAAGGCTTTAAGGGAGACTAATAGATCTCATTCTTGAAGGGTAGGAGAATTGATTGTACGCTTTTCTATTCGATCAGAGATTGTAATTTGAATGGGAAAGACTTTGACGGTTTTCCAAAATGCTCACCCATCCGCAGCCATAACTCTTTCCAATGTCATTCGCTTATTAGTCAGTCAGCAAACAAATAAATAAATGGCACGCTGTACTTTTTCATGCATCTGTGTACAGTTCTTGTCTATCCTTAATGGTGTAATGCAGGTCTAGAACATTCCGAGAAAAAGTATAAAAGGATACTCCCCCATTCATGTTAGGGATCAAAAATAAATACAGCAGTTATAGCTGTTTGTAGTGTGAGTTTAATTTCTGAACCTATGAGTTTGCCTGCAATTAGTGCGGATGAAAGCTATAGCAGTGATCAGTGATTCGGCTCTTATTAAACAAGCTTATTTGGAACCCAACTACATTTTCAAGCCGTTTTTATGTAAGCGAGAGTCGTGCTTTTTCAAGGACAGAACTCGACTGTTGGAGTAGCAGCGTTTGTCTACCACTAAAAATTTACTGAATATGAATAAAATTATTTACATTTATGAGAATTCTTTACCTACAATATCAAAGAAAGTTTTGTCCCAATAAGCGCAGAGCAGCCTAATTACAACGGTGCTTTGCATTCTTTCAGTACCATATTGGGATGGTAGGTTTAGAATATGAATGGGGAAGGAATGCGCAGGCAAAGAGATTGCGATGAGAATGTGTCCCAAATTCGAGACTTTTTTATATGACGATCTTCTTTACTTGAGATGCAGAGCAGTGATGGGGAGATGGGTGATGATGTGAAATTATAGCCAAGGAAATAATTTGACAATTGCGTGCTTACTATAAATGTTGGCTAGTATGTACGCGTGTGCAGTCGCCTTAATATACCTACATATATATATTTTTCTCCGATCAACCCTAAACATGAATGAGTGCCTGCAAACTTACATACAATGTGACCAGGGGAAATGACTCAATTCCTTTCTCTCATCATCATCGCTATTATTCCATTGTAAAATATAACGTTGTTGTGCTTAGGAGTTGCAAGAGGATGTTCGCCACATTGTTATCATAGCAAGTTGCTGTTATTGCTATTATGTTGGTGGCGAAAAAAAGATGATCCCGTTACGTCGTATGTATATGGTCGTACGTGCTAGAAAACAAGGATAATAGTGCAGTTGACAGGTGCTGCGTATTATTTACACGTACGTATCTACGTATACTAGCAAGCTTGAAGAAGTGGTTTTGCCGTGTTACCATTTATGTACTTGGCCTCAGTATACTCTCGTCCCACTCTGCGTTTAATGCTGCAGGGTGTTCCTGTGCACAAATTATTATGTACAGTGGAAAATAATGGTCAGCCGTTTAAATTGTCTTCCCTCTTCCCATAAAAATCATGTGCCACATGCCAATGTAAGTGGTGAATATTGTGTAGCGATTTTTGTGACAGAATTCCGCGCTAGCATGACTGAAATACATTGTGAATCTATGTAACTAGAACTACGTAGGACAAATAATCAATGGGTACCATGATCTGTAAAAGAACTTTGCGGCTTGTAGAGACAATAGTATTACTGAACATTATTATGAAAGCGGACAAAGGCTTTGTCGAAGACGGTGTGTCATTTGGTGTCTAATTTGAATTTTTGTCTTTGTAGTTAGGCATGTGCGTACTCCAATATTAAATGATTGCGGAAGCTTCCAATATTTTTGCAGTTTATTGTCAATTGAACTTTGGACGTGATGCAATAGAGATTATTTATAGCCATGACAGTAGCCTTTTCTGGAGAGACAGTTTCCGGTATTTTGAGATGAATTGATTATGAGTATTGGCGTGGAAACATATATATTTAATTTGTCACACTTAACTTACGATTATTAAATTTTTGTGGCTTGCACATGCTTCCTGCAACAGAAGAAATGGCCAGACGTTAAAAAAAAATACTTGCATTAAGATTTCGTTGGTTGCGACAGCTAGCAGTTCTTTTATTCCACCGCGAAACAGAGCATGGAATAGTGTGCAGAGTTTGCAGTATTCATTGCTATAAGCAGGTGAACCAGACTATGAGAAAAAGCGTAAGGCGAATGTGTTTTTGAAGTGAACTGATTTATTAGAAATAATTTCACATATTAGTGGCTAATGTGCAAGACTTCCCTGCGGTACAGACATTGTATCAAGCCTGTTTAATGGAATTAACAATAGGTGCAGCAATAACGATGTGATGTTGCACATAGTTTAAAAAAAAAAATTCATTGGTAAAATCTGATTTGTTTGGGATAAGGAATAGGTACAATTAATACTTGCAACTCTACATTATAAAATCCGTATATGTATGATGACTTACTTTGTAGAGACAAGTAAAACCGTCAAATGGTCTCATGGATTGTCGTGCTGCCTGTGTTTTCACTGAATTTAAAGCAAGTATGTATAACAATCTATGTTTGTCTTGTATTCGAAGGTGCAGTATGTATAACTTTAGAACTTTTCTTCATACCAATGGCGAAGGCTTTGCCGTGGTACACTTACCACATGTCATTGTTCTGGTATCTGGTAGTGAGTCTTGACTTGAAGGATGCTTGAACTTTATTTCATGGGGATAGGGGAAGTGGGAAGTCAAGTTTACGTTGGTAATAATAGTATTGGCTGGTAATTATATCTGCAACTTTGTAATGGCACTACACTTTGCGGACGTTGTTTATTTTGCACTGATTTACTTTTCACATACCTACAATATACATATACATATATTATATATGTGCAGGTATGTGATGTACAAAGCAGCTTTCGTTAGTGCTGTTTGTTTGCTTGCTTATGTAGGAGACTAGTATACCTGGCCGCCCGCATACGGATTTACAGATGGCTGGTTCATTTTGGAGGGATATGAGGACATGTAGGCAATAATCTAGTTTTATTTTGCGTAATATTTAAAAAGAATTCTTGGCGTGTGACTGTCCTTTTGAACAGGCTGGGGCTTTAATAGCTCTCTTATGGCGGACTGATTAGCTCTTCGTTTAATTTGCTACAGACCCCAAGATCCGTCGCTATTTTGTCAGAATATGGTTTCTGTACGTCTTTCATTACTAATTGTAAGACAAAAAGCGACACACATATTTTATACTTGTGTTTTATATTCGCGACAGGCACAACGTTGCGGACGTCGGAGGAAAAGCGTTACACGGATTTTACACTTATGTAGGGAATAAACGTGACTTAGTAATTCACAAATGAAAACTAGAAATATAATAGATAATAGATATTATGACAAATGACAATCTTACGGGAAAGAAGTCTGATACTTTTCTGCTTGTGGTGGACACAACTTTTTGTTTCAGCTTTTCTCTCAATTGAAAAAAAATATATATAGCTATATATAAAAAAATATATGCCTTGCTTGTAGAGGTTAAATTACTGGCTCGAATGCGGGTACGGGAGATCTGTAATTGCAGCGAACTGATGGTGTTAAATGTTAAAATAAATACGGCATATTATTCAATGATAGAAAAAAGGTTTGCTACCACAGAAATTACTAATCGCTTGTGCTTAGTGCACATTTTTTTTCTGAAAGTGAAATTAGATTGCATTATTATTACTACATAATGATAGTATTATACCTGAAATTGATTTACTTCCGCGCTTGAATATGACTGTTACGTGTGTATGTAGGCTCTTCGGCGAAACCAACACAAAATGCGTGCCGGCATCATATTCATTAATTACGCAAGAAAACCAAAATTGCCAGGTTTGGATAGGAGAAGCTTGTTTTACTGCACGCTCGCTTCAAGACATGATTCCTACAATCCTCACGAGTTTGAGTACTAGCAGTGGAATTAGTTGGCACACTTCCTTCAATTTTGAATTGTGTGACGCAGCAGGAAGATAAAGTTCTGCATTAATTCAGGAACTTTCCGAACTTTCTGCAATATTGCATGTCCACGCTGGTCTCGTTTTTTATTTTTTGAATATTGAATATGTATATGTAAGTATGTATACATATAATGCATAGTATAATAACATTTAACACAGAATGCCAAATTGCAAATCTGGTGTAAAAGTCAAATTTCTGTAAATACCATCTATTCAATTTTTAACGCTTTTCGACACTGCTATGAAAGCCGGCTTGTTTGAACTATTTGCTGTTTGCTGCTCTGCTCAAAGATGTTCCAGGCAATTTATCTACGTCTAACCTGCATGTACAAACCGAGACCGACACATCCAGCTTAACACGCGTTTTGGTCTATTATGAATAATTCAGGGATGACTGAAAGAACAGGATGTTATTTTGAAATTTAAATTGTTTGAAGATGAATAGGAATGTTTCAATAGGAATGATTTCTATTTCATTGATTGCTTCATTAGCGATTATATTTTTGTGGTAGAAAGCCGGCTGTGCAAAGTCGACTTCGTGCATTTGACCTGTGTGAATACGTGAAAACTTAATACTAGCAGGTACACTACTGCAAAATAAAAATGTATCTTTCAATCATCTGCACTTCGGGTGTTTGGAAATGTTCTTTACATTAAAGGAGTTGGTAGTAAAATAAGGCAAAGGAGAGACGGAAGGCGGTGTGAGTGAATGTATTCAAATGAGAGAAAATAGGAGTAAGTCACTCGCTATTTTTTGTCATTTGGATCGAGATTACCCAGATGAGATATGTATTAAGATGGTGTGCTGCAGTCAATCACAAGTATTGTTTTTAGTCTATGTTTTTTAAGAAGTCCCAACAACAATAACACTACCGCGTTGGTAACAAAAAACCAAAAAGGGCCAAGAAAAAAATTTCCCTTGGTAGGAGGACGGAGTGATTGGTTTGGTCATAATTCTGAATCTTTCGGAAACGAAGTGTGCTGGGAAAACTCCCGGAGCTCTTGAATTTTTTCGTGGTCAGTTTAAAATTGCATAAATAAAAAATAATATTTGGGATTGAGTGTCTTAACAATTTGCTATGTAATCTCGGTTCAATATGACAATAAAAACAGTGAGTGGTTTACTCTTATTTCCTCTCATCTCCGTAAAAATTCCTCTCGCCAGTTTGCAACGGAGTCAACGGACAGACTGCAGAATGTTAACCACTTCGTTTTTATTTCTACTACTTTTGGTTTTGAATTACGCAAAACGGCTTCAGGGCCAAGTGCATGCATTGGAAAACAGCTAGAGGTCTTCTCAAAGAACTGACTAAAAATTGCAGACTGAATTCCTGGCCAACATCGTCTCAGTCTGATTTACCTGTCCACTGTTGGTAGTAACAGGTACGAGTACATGCTATCCACCTCAATTAGTCCAGTCGACCCTGCGTAATAAGTAATTTGTAGTCTCTTGAGCAACAATAGATATGAATATGGGAGAAATGAGAAAATCTTTAAAGAATATTAAACAACGGACGTAAAGGTGCACGTGCACGCTCTTTTGTGGAAAAAGATTGTGTTGGTTGTTAGACCTACCGTTTTTATGCAAAGATGTTATTTATTTTACGAATTCAGACCGATACGATTCAACACAAATTCGAATAAATGTAGCCTGTATTTTGATGAATATGCAGACCCTTGTCTTCGTTCTTAGTGGATGCTGCAAAAATGTGTGAAGTTATGTGCATACACCTAATGCCTATACATACACATACTCTATACCGTTCGCAATAATTACACAGCACAAGAAATAAAAGTGACTAGGTCTGTATAACTGTTCAGTCTTTGATACCCTGGCAAAATTTTCCAATAGTTAGTCTCGTTGTCTAGAAATTAGTCTTATTCTATATTCACTTACCTATGCGCAATGCGCGCAGCGGTTCTGTAAATATTAATACTTAATACTACACACACCTAACCACAAAATGATCAATTTGAATACAACTATTTGATGGACGATTGTCTGTCAGGTACAGACTTATATTACCCGATCCGGAAATTATTATAACCTTTATATTGAGCCTGCAGAAGTATGCACATATTAGCAAAGAATTTATTTAGTTACGATAGAATTCAGCTGAAATCTTGGCATCTGTAATACATGTACATATAATGATTTGATTAAAAATTGTGAGTAATAAAATAAAAATAAGTTGTGGGTGTCGTGCTACTCGCTTATTGTTTTTACATGTATAAACGGTGCCGCCAAAAATTGAGGCTATTGTTTTTGTCTAATTCATTGAATGTACATTGCATATAGGGAACATGCATATTTGAAAACTCTAATGAAAAAGTAGTAAAGATTTGACGCACAACGTATTGCGGTATGTTATGTTTATTCCAGTTTACTGGTGTTTGTAAATTGCAATACAAGCGCTGGTAGTTCTATTATTCGTCTTTTGTGGAAACACATCTGATTTGATAGAAGAATATGCCATACTTCTTGCTTTTTACACGACAAAAGAAGAGTTCCTGTCCGCTGTCGAATGTTCTTTTCGCGTGTGTATGAGTGCTTGAGAGCGTTCTACATTGTGATTAATGGAGAAAAAAAGTACCATGATGTTTTGAAGACAGATTCGTTGCATTAGGCAGTTCTTGGATTGACCAATACATTAGCTCATCAGAAAATGTAGTTCATATCTCGCGTGTTTCTGAAGAGTGCTTTCAGTACGTTGTTACTTTTAGTGCATGTTTCCGCTACAAAGTATTTTACATGGCTGAAAATCCTTAAAGATGATTGCAGATGTGCTGTATCGTCGTCATTCACCATAACTTGCATGTTATTATAACATGAATATTGTTCATGTTAAGAAATGATTATTGAAAATGCTCAGGTATCTGTTCAGGATTCCTCTTGACGTGCCATATCATTTTCTGAAATGAAGTTGATGTACTGCTATCTTTGTGATTCCTGTAGCATCTTTGCCTTGAGAAACATTCATGTCACGTGTATTTCATATCTGCGTCCGGTAGATAAATGTATTGCTACTGGGACTGTAATGCAATGACCTAAAATGTATTTCTTACTGAAAATCATTTTCTAGTAGAGTTCGGTTCTGTGCGAAGATGCGACAGTCTGTATCTAATAGTGTCAGCACCTGCGCTCGCGGTGTAAATACCCGTATCTTGATGAGGTAGTGTGCCAATTTAGCACGACAAACTGGTAGAAAATGTATAAACATTTCTGGCGAGATTCAACTTCAGAAAACAAGGAGCGGGAGAATGCATTTGCAGGTGTAAGAAATACGCAGTATATAGATATAGTTTTAGTACAATTGATTTCCACTCCCACCTTACTTTTATTCCAGCGTATCATATCTTTCTTGAATGGTGTGAGGCGAAAGGCTCATGTGTAAGATCGTTGGTAAGAGACATATGCATTTTGTGGGCATACTATACCCAGCACAACGAACACAGCACCTAGCAGACACGTTGAAAAGTTCGGAGATAATGTAGCAAGGAGCATCTAGATAGTATGCGTATAAAGTAACTGCTACTCACTAGCATGATAGACTCCGTAGCCACCATGGCTAAATTCTGTTGTTTTCAGTCACGAATCCATACTTCTACAAAAATCTACGCGCCCAATACGTACACAGTCCATATGTAATGTATATAAAGAAACGGAAATGCCAGAGCAACTAAGACAAACCGGTAGGCAGGACTTTTTACCGTATTCGTATTGTATGTTCATTTTCGGGTTAGAAAATGTAACAATCCTGAGCAGAGCAGCATATCGACCACGTAGAGACGTACACATTTAAGGAAACTGTCAAATTCAAAATAATGAGTATTGTCTGGAACTTTGGTTGTTTGTTTTTGCTGGTATCGTGTACTTAAAAGTGTGTGAACTTAGCATGTGTGGGTTCACCCAATTTCATAGCTGACAAAAGTTGTTTTACTTGCAGGATTTTCTTTTATAAGTCTGGAATATGGATTGTGGGAGGTGGGGCGTTGCAGTAGGTCAAGAGAGTAAGGTGCTTTTCTAGTGCCATTGTCACCAATCGTCCTAGTCCTACGTGTTTGAACAGCTTCAGCTTCAAACGTAGTTTGAGAATGGGGACATCACAAGTTATATTTATTTGCATGCACACTCTCTGCTGTGCTGTTTATCAGACAGTAAGTGATGTTCTGGGTTCAATGCGGTTATAATTTTTCGGATATGCCATGTTGTGCACAGTATTTGTGAAAATTGGACTGAGCAAGTGAAATGGTAAAAGTAATACAACGTATACAAAGGAGAAACGGGGAATGCAGCACTGGCTATTCTGTATATTATATGCTGCTAAATCGTTACACATTGTAAAACTATTTGACTTGAGGTGTTTGTAACCGTTACTGTTCTGCACTCTTGCCGTGAGCATTTGTAATAATAGTGGTAATAATAATATCTTCAATTCTCTCAAGTCACTCTGCTGACGCATATTTTCTCTCGTTGACGAAGACTTTGACCGTTTCCTTTTCAATACTGTTGGTTTCCGTCACTTTTTGATGTATGAAATGCTTGCCCACGCAGTAGACACGGCAAGTGGACACGTGAAGAGCTTGGCTGTACAATACATATGTATGTACTTGCACTTATGACATTCTTTGCTAGAGTACATTTCATTCTTGTGTGCTTGTTTCTGCTTTTCCTGTGTAAAATGGCACAGTCTTTTACATTTTTTGCGGCTTGTCGATGTGTGTACAAATTTTAATTAGTGAAAGAATTGCTGCTGTAGCTTTGTAGTGGTTGCACTTACATTTGCTGTCTATTTCGTTTGCGTGTTTCTACCTCCTGCTCTCTCTCTTTCCCTCTCCGTGCATCTTCCTTTCAAAAAGGTGAGAATGAATGGTTAAAGGCAGGAAGAAGGAGTTGGTTTGGTTATGGTTATAGGGAGAAAATTACAATAGTAATCTTGGCTAAAAGGAACACATGGAGTAAGTGTAAGAGAATCTCTCTGTTTGGCAGTCTGTAATTTTGTGTGGTTGTGTGTGTAGTGTGAAAATGCAATTGGGTGCATGATACTCTCCCCATCCTCTCATTTATCTCATACCCTTCTGCAGCATGGAGGGAAAGACACAGAATGAGATGGGGGTGAAGAGAGGAAAGCATGCATTTTTATGCTCATGTAAAAACATATATCCTTAGGTAGGAGTACAACACTTGCTAAATTATTATTATTTGTTGTGCTGTGCAAGATCTTGTTTAATAATTGAGTAGAAAATTTTTATGTATGTGAATTTTATATTTATTCTCGATGAGCAATTTAGCATGCATTTTACTGATGCATACATTATGTACATATGCATATTGTCATCCTCCGCCTTTTTTGTCAGCTTTATTCTCCTTGTTTTGTATTAGTAGGGGCAGTCTTTTTGGCTGTAAGATTTTCTTTGCTGTTGGATGTCGAACTCGCTAGGACACTTGATGTATTTAGCTACATATTTTGCATTGTTGAGGTACTTGTAAAGCTGTAGAGTGATTGTTGCGATCGTACGGCAGCGATTAATATGTTCATCTCTCCTCTCCAGTTGCCGTGTGTCCCATTGAGAATTGGGTTTGCACTTTCCACGCAAGCTTGTGCTGTCTGTGCATGGGGTGCCTCTCAATACTTAATGTGCAGTACGTGCACTATACATAAACTACTACAAATGCCTCATTTTCTTTTTTCTTCACCCCTTCTCTCGCTCGTCTTGCCTTAGCTGAATTTTTATTCTAATCATTGTACGACCAGCGTCTGCATTGGCAGCGGTCACTTCTGTGACATCTTTTGATTGATGTGTGTCGTGTGCTGAAATCGTGTGTAGGTGACAACATTGTATGGTGACGGTGACCCGGAATGCTAGCAACATTTTCTTTGATCATCTTGTTACTGATAAGTTTTGGGGACAATTTTGTGTTTTACATTTTATTTGAAAAAGAAAAGAACAAATAGAGCGTTGTAGGTGTCTCGTTACTAATGTTAAGGTATCTACTGTCTACGTTGCCTGCTACGGAGGCTTGTTGTTTTGGAAGTCAGTGTTTGACTTTTATTGACTACTTTTTTGTCCTCGTGAGTTGCTGCATGCAAGGAAAAACTGGAGTAAACTTGCGCTTTAAAGCTTTTTAACCATATTGCTTGGAGACTGGAGAACATTCATACGGTACAACATACATGGTCGTTGGTACACTCCATGTGGTATCGAAAGTGTGTACATCTGTATGTATTTGTTTAAGAAAAGGAAACATCGAAGTTTGTTCTTGATAAGAACAAATGAGGAATTTATCGACAGTTTATGTAAAGCTGGAGATATTTTACATGGTGACGGAAGATTAGAATTATATTAAAGGGATATAGACCGAGTTTGTCGGAGTAGGCATTGGAGAGAGAGAGAGAGAGAGAACATCAGAAAAATAGAGATAGCTGCTGGCGAGCCATTAAGAATATTTGTAGGAGGAACCTTGGCAGAAGCTCTAGAAGAATAAGTCTTTCGGTACTTGCTACCTGCAGTCAAGGTAATTTCCCTGAGCTCGTCATCAGTATAATATACCTTGCTACTCGGCTTGGATAAACTATACGTAGTCGTGGACTGTAGTTGTGAGATATTGTAATCGTGGAGTTTTTCCAGTTTTTCACGAAAATGTGCGCGGTAGACCCCAGAGAATTCACACAATGTAGAACTTTGCCATTACTATTGACTGCGTGAATGCAGATTTTTCTGAGGGGTTCTGCAATATGACCACCGGACAAAGGGCTGTGTGCTTTTACCTTTCTCTTTTGTCTTCGTGTGTTCCTACTCGTCAAGGAATACAATCAGTTGCAGCGAGTTCGTGAGTTGGAATGTGGGATAGGAGAAAGTGTGAGGTTTTGTCTGTGCTGGAATTGAATTGTTTTCTTAGTGCGTAACATTTAATACATTGAAGGTGGTCAAGTATTTGTATTTAGACTCATGTACAGATACAGACACAACCAGTTCTCGCTGGAAATCCTGTGAATTGTACATATTGACGAACTCATACCATGCGTGAAAATAAAATTAGCTGCAACATACAGCAGTGTTTTCAAAACTGGCATATCTGAGAGACGTGTTACATTAAAGGGGATTAATGGAGAAGCCATTAATGTTTGATAGGATGTCCAGTTGTGATTAGGAATATTAAGCAGGATTAACGTTAAATACTAGTTGATTGCAGTCGAGCAATGCCAAAAGCATTTGGTGACTGTCGTAATTAATGTCCAGGCGGAAATAAATATTTGAGCGTCCATATTCCACAAGTGAAAGTCTATTATTGTGACTCTTCTGGGTGAAGTGATGTACCATTTGTTCCGGGAAGTTCGTGATGGAGGAATTAATGTAATTGTACGTATTCTCAGACAAAAATTCGCTTAGGAAAAGAGTGGAATGATTGGCTGAATATCACGGGTGTGTTTACGTGTGTCGGACCAGTTGTCAGACAGAAAGAAAGGAAAGTGAATGCATACGTATATACATACGCAAGTACTGTGTAATAATCTGATAATATCTATTCGTTCGGAAAAAGAAGATTATCAAGTAGTAAACTTCCTAATAAAACATTAACGATTCGTGTTGTTATTAAATTTAAGTGTTTCGAGTTGGAAATTGATTGTGTGATGGCAGCAATTATGGAGAGATACTCGTCACCCACGTGTTTGCCCCTTAATTCTCTTATGACGATGTACTGTGGCCGGGACAGATATTCTAAATTAGGCTCAATATCCATTTTGGTAATTTTTTATTGGAAAAGTTGTTCTTTACTATTTTTTACGAGTACGTTTCCTGTGCTTAGTGCTTATAAAACCGCGTACAACATTTCTATAACTCGTCAGAATGTAATGTCAGACATCCTAATTTGTGGCAAATTCCGTACGCACTGCACGTATATATGCATGCAGAGGTGTGAAGCATGTAGTAGGTAAAAGGTGTTTCGATTCAAAAACACTTTGCTGTATTTTCTAATGTGTCGTTTTAAAGAGAAGCTTACGTACGCACATTGGTGAATACGTGGACATTTTCGGGCTGGAAAAGGGCTGATCCCAGGTCTTCCGGGCTATTCAGGAATATGTTGAGGAAGAACGTATTTTATTGTTCAGAAGTAGATTTTGCTTAATTACTACTTTGCTATAGATTAATCAAACAAAATGCATCGGTTGATAAAAATGAAAAGAGCCTTTGCTCGGATGCTGCTGGAAAACAAGAAATACATGTAATAAACGACAAATAGATGGAACTGTGTTTAGTATGTATTTATGTGGTCATTCTCCCGCGAAAGTTTACGAAGCAGATGATTTGGGTCGCAAAAATCAAAATTTGTCCGTTTTGCCTTCACTTACTATGCAGTCGTTTCTTTTGGGAAAGTTGAATTCTTCCCGTGCCTGATTTTATGTAAAGAGTACTAAGAACGTTGTTGGTTAAAGTGCAAATAGGTAAATAAGAAGTTTTCGTTGCGCGTCATTTTTTCGATATATTATCAAAGTCACACAGCCACAAGAAAAGCACAGTTCCCATTCAACAAACTTCTTTTAATTTAAGGAAAATTGAAATACCCATATTATTAAATGAAATTAGGAAAAATGGCAAATGCATTTTCCGGGTTTTAGTTTTTCCTATTTCTGCAAATCATTTCGGATGGTCTTACGCCTCTTCATACATTTGAGGTTACAATCTAAAATGTGGAAAAATTGTTGTAATGTTGTACTATATGGGGTTTCTCATTTATAGTGTATATATAGATGTACATATTCTTATATTATGCATATACATATGTAGACACTAAATAATCCTGTGATAATCATTGGTTTGCAATTTTTTAGGGTGAATACATTGCTCATCCAGCCCTGTACGAACTAAGCCACAAATATGGGTTAGCGGCTGACATAGGAGATGGTGGTGGAGGACCTGGAGTGATACCACACAAGTTGGAAGAGCTGAAGGAACACATACGGAGGCTCATTCGAAAAGAATTGAAGATCAAGGAAGGAGCGGAGAAGCTACGAGAGGTTACGACTGACCGCAAGAGCCTGGCGGAATTGACAGCCCTAGTGAAGAAATCCAATAGCCGTCTCTCCGAAATGCAAGCAGAGCTCCAGGAGTTAGACTCGCAAATTATACTCACGCAAGGAGGACTCCCTCTTATAGACAAAAGTCAAGGTCTGAAAGCTTTTTTAATAATTACTATCAAAAGTTTTTAGTACAGGTAAAAAAAATAATTAATTACACCCAGATGCAAAAAAAAAAGATGGATGCAAAGAAATATGGCCTAGTTTTTCTTTTTTCTATTCAATTGTTACCCAGTAACTATTAAATGTCCATATAAAGATGATGATTTATTGCATAATTTGTTTGCTTGAGTGAAAACATAGTAAATTTGTAATATATTTTGTAATACTAGTTCTAAAACGGCTTAAATGGAATATCACTCACCTTGGGTCCATTTAGCCGTTTATTTTGTTGAATAATTGTGGACTCACAGGTCACAGTCATTAATTTTTTTTTTGTGGGAGGTAACCAAGTATACATACGTACGTGAGTTGAATAGAATAGTATGGCTCGTGGTGTTTTGGGGAAAGTCGTAAGAACAGCAATGACAATTTTTTTGTATCATTTTTACAGGGAAATCACGTTGAGTGGATGAGAAAGAGTTTCTCAACTATTTACATTTACTTTTATGTATAGACTTGACTGTACAATCTGTTTGTGGTAAATATATGTCGGTATTTGTGACTTCTCGTAGTTGGAAGCGCATTGAATATGTTGATAATCAAATTCTCTATGAGCAACTCTTTCTTAATAAATTGTTTTTAAACGAGTTGGTTCGTTTCAGGTTTTTAATGATGAATGCGTGATAGTACAGATGTTTTACTGCTTTTTAACTGTCTTGATTTAACGTTGATTAAATCTTTAACGTGAGTTTTGTGGAGAATATACTTAATCGTTTGTTTCATGCTCAAAGTAAGTTTTTATATCTATACCCTATACCAACTTTCCATTTCCTTTTTTGTTGCAGAAGATGTGAATACGTCAAATGCCACGGACAATTCTTCGAATGTCCAATCCTCGTTCGATGAGAGGATATCTTCGCTGGAGAAACAACTGAATATTGAGTTAAAAGTAAAACAAGGCGCAGAGAACATGATTCAAAGTTATAGCAGTGGTCGAGATAAAAAATTACTTGCAGATGCTCAGCAAATGCTTCAAGACTCCAAGGCTAAGATCGACTATTTGAAGATGAGAATTGCCAAGGCAAAGCACAGTAGATTGGAAAATGTGACTGGATCTGGAGTCACAGGCGATGGACGATATAAAGGTATGCAGAAAATTTTTCATCCTGTAGTATTCGTGTTATCATTTACTTCCTCTACCACAAGTATACCTATTACCTATGTATGTTCATGTTGTATTCATGAATACACATACACGCTGTTGCAGTAGGGAATATATGCGTGAGGTACATATTATGAATCAATGAACTGAAATTTTGAAGCAGTCGTATTCACTTCAATATGTAATAATACTCTCAGTCTACATTACTTTTCCTACTTCAAGCCATTCGCTGAATTTAAATGTTGGTAAATATTAAATATGATATCCATATCCAAAATGCAGCCCTTGACCGGAAGAAATTGAACATGGAAACAATTTAACAGACGTTATAGTAGTAGCGTGTTCGGAATTTGGTCCCGGGTATGAAAAGTGATGCAGTGTTACATTCGAACAACTACTAAAGTTATCCTCAAAAACTCAAAACTTATGCATTTATATACATATGATTGACCATTTCCATCGACTGTGTGAATGGGGTGAGCTCTGATAAAATCCTCTTTCCCATTTGATATCCGCGTGTCGACCTTTTCTCCAAAACCTATCAAGACAACATTTTTGTTTTATGTAAATAGTCTTAAAAATTCACCCGCAAATTCAATTTTTTGAGGCGCCATTTACAAAATCATATGCCCAATGCCCACTCAATTTTTTTTTAAATCACAAAAACTTCGAAAACACCTGAGGCCCAGGCTGGCTGGTTTTGCATGTAGTTATAATATAAAGGTGTCTATACTGTCTATTCCTTTTACGCAGTTCCGTATATATCCTCTTTTCCTAAGTCTAAACTATATGACAAGCATAAAAGTAAGATTCGTTGCCTCACCACTGGGTGACTTTGCTTCACTCATATAAACGTCGTGGTTGCGTTTTTTATATCAAACACCCAGGCAAAATATGCCGACTTTAATGGTCTTTTGCAATTACATACTGGAACTAGAAAAACTTCATTTTGATTTTTTATTGTGCAAGATAGATTTCTTTGTCAGTATTCACTACGGCATCCAATTGATTTCTGGTTCCTGAAATAATTTTATTCTCTTGAAGTTCTCGTAGAAATAT
The DNA here is from genome assembly GCA_034698585.1 of Disparrhopalites patrizii. NCBI lineage: Eukaryota > Metazoa > Arthropoda > Collembola > Symphypleona > Sminthuridae > Disparrhopalites > Disparrhopalites patrizii. The sequence continues at coordinate 42 of JAQGBT010002916.1, read as the reverse complement.
TTACTAATTTATTACGGACGACTGACAAAGGAAAGTGTATGA